>CAMZMU010000082.1:32202113-32344387 GCA_947311845.1 Poa pratensis | reverse complement strand
GGGACTAAGATTGTCTGTCACCAACTGATTTATCTTTTGAGGCAGTTTGTAAATATAAATTTTTACTGTGATATCACAGTTTTTGTGTCTGGCCAGAGGCCCAGAGCGGTTCTCCCTGTTAACCTGTCCATTCGAGGAGCACACAGCCTAGATCTATATGTAGTGCTATGCTTGAGCAATTTGGACAGAACGTGTACCAGGCTGGAGCATATAGATTGGAGGAAACTGAAAGAGGAAATTGTACGTTGGGATACTCATGAATCCTTAGAAATGTCAGAACTCTGAAGGAGTAAATAAAAAAAATATCCACAACTGAGGCAAAGTTGATTAGACACATAAAAAGTGCTCAAAAGTGGTACTTTTTAGTTTTTCCCTCAAGTGTTGCTACAGTTGCCCCAGAGTTGGTGTTTTTTGTTTTGCAAATTTATACTCTGTAAGAGTGTAGCATGGTGATTTTCAAGGTGAAGATGATTAATGTTGGCGAGTTGTTCAAGTGCGAGTGCGACTTTTTTGAACACCCAAATACCAAAACATATACTCCCTCCGTTCGGAAAAGGTTCTCTATTTCATTTTTCTAACATCCTTTTCCGAACGGAGGGAGTATGTTTTTTATAAATAACTTTATTAAACTCATAAGTTAGAATCAAGCTGATAACAATTCATAGAGTTCACACCCGATTTCTTCATAAATAGGATGCATTACAACCGCTAAAACAAAAGTAGAAGGGAAAAATGATGCATTACTAGTATGTGAGATACTTGTAGCAACTGTTAAGACGGAGGACCGATCCGTACACTACGCTGCCATTCACGCGAGACAACAATATCTAGCACCAACAGGTAAAGACGACTAAGACCACTACAAACGGAGTAAATGGATACACCAGTAAATGACCTATCAAAAATCATTTATGTTCAGTTGCTGGTGTCGATGGGAGCAGACAATTGCCTATCTCTGCAAACAATTGAGTAAACACGAGTTAGACTCATTTTAATCGATCTCAGGCAGGCTCAGGAGAGGAAACAATAATTAATTAATCGATCTTGTAAACAAGCGAAGAAGAAGAAGAATAACACGTGCTCACTTGGTTGCTGGTAGACGACGTAACCGGCGCCGCTGAAGTTACATGCCACGCTGGACCTGTTGTGGCGCTGGAAGTAGTCGTTGAACGCATAGGACGCATGCGCCACCGCGGTGTTGGGTGTGTAGCATCGTCCGCCTTGCTGGATGGCGCTGCAGTTGGCACCACCATTGCCGCAGGCGAAGTTCAGCCCGTCCTTGAGGCTGTTATCCCCGACCGTCGAGTTGGCCACGCACCATCTGGTGTCGTCGTTGCAGCCGTGGAAGTCGACGTCGAACACGGGGTTCTCGTTCGGGTAGAAGAGGCCGAAGTTGCGCTCCTCCTCTTGGTTTGGGCCCTTCTTCAGGTTCTCGTTGAAAAGGTCGAAGATGTACACGTTGATGTCGGTGTCCGGGCGGTACGGTGTGCCGCGGTTGCAGGTGGTCGTCTCGCCGTCGACCACTCTATTGATGAGATTGCCGATGTACGCCTTGGAGTTTTCCACAGTCGCCACCGCACTTGAGTCGTCGTTCTCCGCGGCCTTGTGAGTCCCACCACGTCTTGGGTGCGGGACATTTGTCTCCCCGACCATTACCTTGCCCGGAGGCCTGTTTCGGAGCAGCTTCCTCCCCCCAGTGCCCCTCACTCCGGAGCCGGACGACGGCAACTTGTCCATGGCATAATACACGGCGTCAAGCTGGGCGTCGAAGAGGCTGTAGTACATGAGGTTGCTCCCTTGGTCATGTACACCATTGTTGGGGCGGAACAGCAGGTAGTCTAGGCTGATATTCCCTGCATTAGCGATGTACGCAAGGTAGGGGAAGAGGTTCACCGTGAGGTACGAACCGGTTTGATCCAGAAAGTCAAGCATGGGACTCATCACCGACTCTGCAAGGTCCTCCGGAACACGCTCGCCGATGGCGGGAACGTATTATTGAAGGCATCGAACGCGACCGGCGTGGTGACCTTCACGGCGTCAGCCAAGCCCACCCGGTCCAGCGCCTTGTACAAGTTCTTCATGGCCGGGACGAGCTTCGGGGTGAGCTGGCTCGCCGACTTGAACACCTCGTTTCCGACGCACACGGCCTCGATGAGCGTGGCCGGGTAGTAGGCCTGTACGTTCTGCCGCACCCACTGCTCCACGTACTTTGGATCCGCGGCCGCCGCCGCGATACACTCGTTCGGCAGCGTCATCGCCACCTTAATGCCGGTGTTGGCCAGCGCTGTCATCATCGTTCGGTTCGTGTCGTACACCCTCACCTTCGTAATGCCCTTCTTCATCATCAGCTGTGCGCCACGGGTTGGCGTCGGCAGGTTGTTCCCCTCCGTCCCATAGCACACGCCCACCTCGCCCGACTCTGCCAATCAGGAAAGATACATTGTCAGGAGTACAGATTAGTAGAATGATCCACCTGACCTGAAGAAGCAGCCTTGCCTAGCTTTCTTTACATGTTACCTGCTGCATGTGACAGGAACAGCATCCCCAGGAGGACGACTAGGAGGCGAGTCATCAGGCAATACACAGTACGTACAATGCAATGAAGAAGAAAGGGCATGCAAGAAGATGAGTTGGGGACGACCACAGGGGCCGGA
The DNA here is from genome assembly GCA_947311845.1 of Poa pratensis. Classification (NCBI taxonomy): domain Eukaryota; kingdom Viridiplantae; phylum Streptophyta; class Magnoliopsida; order Poales; family Poaceae; genus Poa; species Poa pratensis. Next base: position 32,341,733 of record CAMZMU010000082.1, on the reverse strand, counting down.
GTGGAATTTATAGCCGCGTGCCAGCAATTCTTTTGGGCGCCTATACTTTTTTTTTTTAGCAACGGCGCCTATACTTTTTCCCGTGGGCACATCAACAACTTGTTGCCCAACCTATGCCGACACAGGGGCTTGTCACGGTAGTCACCATCGGTGAAGCCAGGGCCAAGACGACGGCGGGGCTTGTCATCACTAGGTGGCACTCCCATCTCCATTGGCGGCGGCTATACCGGATTGAATCTCGGATGCAGAAATCTAGGGGTAGATTGCAATTCTGCAACCGGTTTTCAGAAATCCTGTAAGAGCATCTCTAGCAGACCCCTTATCTCGCGGGACTGTATTGAGCATTAATAGTTCATTTTTGCAGCGTTAAGAGACTTGAAATGCGCCGCACAGAACATACACACTAAATAAAACTGTAAATTTGAAAACTTTGCACTCACGGGAACAAACATAACATGATCATCGAGTTCATTATCATTCGCGGCAAAAGAAACTAGTAAGTTGAACTAATGGATTCATAATGCGTCGCCACTCCTAACTCTAATTACTAAATTGGCTCTAACCTCCCGTAGGGTGCGGCGGCGATGAAGCGGCGGGGCTCACTCGTCATCGGAGGCGAGATCGATGAAGATCTTGTCCTGCGCCTCGGCTACGTGGCGCCACTCGTCTGCCTTCTCCTGCACCGCGCGCTCGCTGGCGACCCCCTGTTCTACGAGGAGGCCGAGTGTCGATGTCCTCATCGATCTCGGTGGCTGCGCTTCCTCTCGTCTTCCTCCTCCAGCTGGGTGCGCGCGCAGAGCATGTCGGTGATGGCATCGATGGAGGCGTAGTAGACGAAATCCTCCGGCGCGATGGAGGAGGCGCACGCAGCCGGGTTGTAGCCCTCGATCAGGAGCTCCTCCTTCGCCTCCCTCTTCGGTGTGCCCATTCCCACGCCAGAGGAGCTCCCCGCTCGAAGCGGTGCGCCGCGCGGCGACGGTCGAACTCCGGCACCGCGCAGTAGAGGAGGGCACGCGGCATCGTCCGGTTGTAGTTGGTGTATCGGTGTGCGCCGTTGGAGGCGACGATATTCCTCCGATCCTTGGCGGAGTTGTTGCCTTCATCACTCCGCCCGCAACTAAGGCACCACAGGCCACATGGCAGTGCGGCGGTGCCCGGTCTGTAGGCATCAGGGACAATTTTTGCTTCGTCACAGTAAAAACATGGGGTGGGGGCGGGGGGTGGTTTGATTGTCAGGGCACTGTAAAATGTTTACGGGCTGGGAAGGCCATACAGGATTTGGTCCCAAAAAGCCTCAGCATGCATAGACGCCGTGATTTCTCGGTATCGCGCATTTTAATGGGTCTGCTAGAGATTCTCTGGCACATTAATATTAAGGTACAGTGTGGTAATCCAGGTGAGCTACCCGAGATGAAATTTCCTTGTATGCTAGACGACCCTATATTCAGCTGCTCCTTTTCTTAGATCTGGTGGAGTGGATTCTCTCACAAACAGACATGTCAGCATTTTAGCATGCACGATTTTCACTGGTGTCGGCCTGCAAATTGCCAATTCGAGTCGGCCTTGACGAAGGGTATCCAATTTCTTTTGGACCTTAGCAGCAAAGCTATCAAACTCCACCTAGTGATTGAAATATAATATAATCACTCTCACCATCTCATCTGGTACAAATCTAGCATTTTACTGAAGGAACAATGCGTTACCTTCAACCAAATTGCCATCGTCCGTACGTATAACTGACACTCCACCTACAAATAGAAAACAATATGGATTCACGTGTGTTTGGATCTACTAGGGTAGTAGGTGGACACAGCTTCAGTGACTTTGAAGCTCAAAGTCATGACTGGACTTTGGAGACATCTCACCCGTCCAAAGTAAATCTAACGGATACAAATATATCTGTTTGACAAACTCAAAATTCAAAGTGCTCAATTTTTTTTGAAAAAATTCTAGTAATTCTTATATGTTGAATTATACATTATGAGATAGTATTGTAGAATTCGGGCATACGGTTTATGCATAAACCTCGTTTTAAGTTTCACACACAACTTTGAAGAAAACCGTATTTTAGAATTTCCGAACTCAACAAAATTTTCCCAGAATGTATAATGCAACAGATAAGAACAACTGTAATTTTTTCAAATTTTTCTGAGCACTTTAAATTTTTAGTTTGTCAAACATATCTATTTGTATCTATTAGATTTGCTTTGGATAGCTGAGATGGCTTTAAAGTCCAACCGTGACTTTTAGCTTCAAAGTCACTGAAGCCGTGTCACTAGTAGGCTATGTGCTACTCGTTATGCAATTTCTATCTCTCTCCTTCTCAGTCCTGTGAATTTCGTGTGTTTGTTTCTTGTACCAAGTCAGTGGAGATTTTGTGCTTCCGGGCACTAATGATTCCGGCCTTTTAAAAAATAGAAAAATATTTACGAGTTACAAAAAAAATTCTGAAAAAAATCATGAATGTATAGTCTGAGCTACCCAAAAATGATAAAAGTGTGGATCCGAGTAAGCTTATTTTCAAATCTCTAAATTTACTAGATTTTTTATTTTTGTGTAGCTCATAATACAGTGTATTTGAAGTTGATATTTTACACGTTTGTAGAATACAATATTGGCTACATTCAGGATTTTTTCAGATATTTAGAAACACATAAATATTTTTTGATTTTTTAAAACACCTGGTGCCCTGGAGCAAAAACACTTTTCCGCAAGTAAAGACACATCTTACGCGGAAAGTTATTCTGGCTACTGAGTTTCAGTGATTACACTTTTTTAAAAATTTCAGAAAATATATTTAAAAGTTTTAAGAAAATCTGAAAAACAATCCGCTTGTTTTCAATGATATATACTACAAGCATGCAAAATCATAATGAGGATTGTTTTGTATTATGGGCTACACAAAAATGAAAAAAGCTCAAAACTTGAAACTATGTATTGTTCAGTATACTCAGATATGCATATATATGTCAATTTTGTGTAGCTCATAATGTAAAGTACTTTGCATTGGTATTTTACACGCGTTTGTAGCATATATAATTGAGAATATGCACAATTTGTTTCAGTTTTTTGAAATTTTTAAATACATGTTTTGAATTTTTTTAAATAGTGAAATCACTAGAGAGCTCAGGAGCACCATATCCCCACTCAATCTTACAAAATTACTTTGTTTTTAAAATCGTGCAGGAATTCACCTTAGGTGAAATCTGGATCATATGTTTTTCCTACTCTTGGGTTTTCAGATTCCCACAATGCATATAGACCTTAAATGTTTATCGTTAATTAGTTGAATCCCTTAACTAATCATATATGCCAGACGTGAACATTTTAATCTCCGATTAACGTGGTCTCAATCCAAATATCATGTTGACAAAAGTTTATACTTCATAGACAGACATCAGATCAGAAGACATGGTATAGTGGAATAAGGTAAAATGAGTACACTTGATCATTGTCTCCTAGTCTTGTTTCTATATGTGTGTCACATGTACCTGAGTTGAACGGGGGAAAGGACCACACACTGTTGTATCATTGTTCTTAACCACGTTGTCTTGATCAGCGGCGTAGTAAGATATAGTTCACCTTATTACTATTCCCAGTCTACCTTTCCGGGTCGATCCTCATCTTTGCCGACTATACTGGTAGACACGTGTTGTCACACGAACAGACCTCCCGTACCATTGCGTCGCCTAGCTTTATCGTTCCCAGGCCAAGAGGTCATGTTGCTGCCCACGGGTTCAAATCTCTGTCGGGCTAAAAAACGACGCAGGAGGTCCCAACAAAAACGACGCAGGAGGTCCCAACTTGTTGCAACCTTGTTTCATTTCTATGTTTGACAGGCATGCACTGCGTTTTCTTGGTTACCGCCAATTTTATATCAGTCACCGTGTTGGATATAACTGGCGAAACAAGCCAACAATGGTGTTGTCATAGGAAACTTCCAATCTACTCGTAAAATGATTTGCTGGAGTCGCGGATCTAGAAATTTAAAAATTTACAGTAGGATATCCCACACCACAAAAATTGTTAGTGGAACAACGATGACAGGAAATAGGTTCAAATAATAAGTTAACCTGAAGTCGAGCACTCGAGCCTGTGTCTAGCAAACAACCTAGTACTGTTACCACGGGCTAGCAACCGCCACTTTTGATACACACTAGTAGAAGGGCGAAGAGCTCCTATGTGACGTTTTTCCACCGAATTGGATTGGCAGCGACGTCGTGGCAAGAATTGCTCTGCAGCGACATCTCTTTGAGCACAAATTGCTCTGCTGTGACATGGCCCTTAAGCGCAATCTGTTAGGATTATGGGGAGCCGGGTTGGACCCACAACTTATCCACGTCAGCAACGACGACCGTTATAATCCTCCTCCCCTGCGCGCGCATCCTCCCGGGCACTGTCTTCTTCTTCTCCGGCGACGAAGCGCGGCAACGCCGACGAGCTTTTCTGAACTGAAGCTTCATTTTGCGCAATTTTGAACTGAAGCATTAAGCGGAACTGAAATTGCACTGAATTCAACTGAAATTTAACTTAACATATACTGAAATTGGACATATTACATAGCTTAGTTCGTGGCGATCATCGGATCAAAAGCCACACACGCGGGCACAAACACTGATTACATAGCTAGCCCTAGCTAATTGGGCGTCACCGCTGCTCTACCCCAAACTAAGATCCAAAATTGGGCTCTGTCCGGAGCCCCAGGGGTGCGGCGGCGATGAGGCGGCGGCGCCGCTCAGTCGGAGTCGGAGTCCGAGCTGAGCTCGATGACGGGGTGGAGGGATGCTTCCAGAGCGGCCTGGAGGCGGAGTTCATCGAGCTCCTTCTCGATCTGACGACGCGCCTCCTCGGTGATCCAGGGCAGGTCCTCATCGTCGACGAAGTCTCCGGGCAGGAGGCCGCGGCGCGGTGGGCGATCCTGCTGCTCCTCCTCCTCCTCCCTCTTCGGCGGCGGCAGCTGTACCGCCATGGAGGAGCTCCCCGCGCCGGAGGAGCTTCCATGCCCGTAGCGGCTGCCGGCGGCGGCCGCAAACTCCATGCGGCGGTCGTACTCCTCCACCTCGCGGCGGTCGAACGCAGGCGAAGGCGTGATGCCGTAGTTGCTGTACCTGCGCGCGCCGCGCTTCCGACCGCCGTCGGAAGCAACCAGCTTCGCCCGAGCGGGGTCGGCGGGAACCCGCCGCTTCCGCCCCTTCCGCTCCTCGTCGGAGCGGTTTCCGCCACCGGAATGGCCACCGCGGCCCGCACTTGAACCCCCCTCCTAAACATCGACGCTCGGCGGGGCTGGATCTGCAGCTACAGGTGGATTTGGTCGCCGGCGGCGAGCAAGTGGGAGCGGCGGCGACTGTGGGAGTGGGGAAATTGCTAGGGCACGACATCTTTCCGTGGATAAGTAGGCGAACGGGAGGCGGTCGAAAAAAAATCACTGGTTTGTTGGGCTATGCGTGTTGGTTGGGCCGTGGCCTATGCGTGTTGGGCTATGCGTGTTGGTTGAGTCGTGGCCTATGCGTTTGAATGTAATAAAACGCTCCAGCCAAAAAAAAAAACAGTCCAGCCAATCAGAGCGCAGAACGAGAGTGGCACGGATTAGGGGGGTTTCCTTCTAGAAGGCATGATCGGGCGGCCAGGGTTACGCGGGGTTTTGGCTGGGTCGACGGGGTTTTGTGTGGGTTGACCAAATTAGGGTTTGGCATAACTAATTCAAAAAAATCAAAAAAATATGGAACTTGCGCACATAGTCTTGTTATATCGTGTAGCAACTAGAAAAAATATAAATATGGTTTAAATACATTTTTACGAAAACGGCTTAGATCAAGTGAGAGACCTCGAACACATTCAAATGAGCACAACTAATTCAAAACAAAAATAAAAAAACTATGAAACCTTTGCACATAGTCTCCTTATGTCATATAGTAACGAGAAAAAATATAGATATGCTTTACATACATTTGCACGAAAATGTGTTCACTCAAATATGATATCTCAAATCTCAAACTATGAACTCTCAAGTGTGAAGAGAAGTGGTTTTGGGTATGGAACATGGAACTTTCAAAAAACTCACAAAAGCTTCATTTTGGAGTGACTAAGAAGGATCCAGGCTTAGTTTTTCATTTTCATGTTTGAAACTTGTTTAAATGTTGGTCAAACATAGGTTTGACCGATTTCAAAATAAGCATAAAAAATTCAAAAAACATAAAAAAAAAGGAAAACCTGTGCACATGGTCTTAGTATGTCATATACTAACAACTCAAGTTGATAAACAAGGTATAGATACATTCAAACAAAATATTCATATATGTAGTGTGATATCTCAAATCTCAAACTATGAACTCTCAGGTGTGAAGAGAAGTGGTTTTGGGTATGGAAATGAAACTTTAAAAAAACTCACAAAAGCTTCATTTTGGAGTGACTAAGAAGGATCCATGCTTAGTTTTTTATTTTCATGTTTGAAACTTGATTTATTTATGACTTTGCAATTAAACCATTATTATTCAAAAGAAAATAAATAATATGAAGATTAATTCAATAAATAGTGAGACTTCACAATGGCACTATATAGATAGAACACAAGTCTAAGAAATTTATTTGGCTGATTTAGACATGGTGGACAACAAACTTGCTTAGAAATGGGGTTGTTTACCCTACCTTTAGAGCTTATTTGAAACACATTTTGTTCAAGATTAAGCAAAAGGCCTCGGTTTGATGACCAAGTTAGATCAAACAAGTGCATAATAGTATGAAATCATTGCAACATCCAAGACTAGCAGAAATACCATGTAAATTTGAATTTTGGTTCAAAGTTGAATTCAAAAGAAAATATATAATATGAAGATTAATTCAAAAAATCAAAAGAAAATAAATAATATGAAGATTAATTCAAAAAATTGTCCCAGTGCAACATCTTAATGGATGGGACAACTCACTATTATAGATTAATCTATAATAGTAAGTTGCCCGACCCACGAAGCTACTGGACCAGGAATAATGTGCAACACCTAAATTGCGAGCATGGGGACTCGAACTTGGGTGGGCAAAGGGAGGCATCAACCCTTTCCACTAGGCTATGCCTATGTTTGCGACAAATCTACCACCATTAGGAGGTAATAGTTACAACCCTCCATCTCACAACTGAAGAAGACGAAGAACAATCGGAACACTAGAGTGACAAGGTGAATTCGTTTGAATTTGTTTGGCTGATTTAGACAAGGTGAAACAAATTGTTAAGAGTAACAACATCTTGGTAAGAGTGACAAACATTTTGGTAAGAGTAACAAATATTTACATTTTGGTAAGTGTAAATAAAAAAGTAAATTTTCTTTGAGCTAAGACAATTAAAACATGTGCTAGCTCTTTGCACTTTACATGGTCCCATGAACAAAAATGGGACATTGGTCTGCACTCTGTTAAATGACCGTTAACTGAAGAACAAACACTGTATTTGACCGTTAACTGAAGAACAAACATTGTTTACTGACTAATGATCAGCACATAGAGAACTCCAAGAACAATTGCACATAAATAAAAAATTGCAGCCATAAGATTGTCCTACTTCTTCAGATCGACAAGTTTATGTAGCTGATTGTTCATCTTCTTCAACTCGGCCTTCACTTCCGCAAGCCCATCCGCATTCTGCACCGTAGCAACCCCCGTAGCAGATCCAATTGCTCCACCGCCGACGGAAAATTGGGGCCAGGGATGTGCCCTCCTTTTCAATCCTCTTGATGTCCACTCGAAATGGTCGCATGTCGGCAGATCCTGAAAAATAAGAAAATATGAACCCTAATTCCCAAATCGGATGAAAACCCAAAATTGAGGAAAATAAAACGAAATTGGGAGAGGGGAAACTCAGATCTCACCTTCTCCAGCTCTGGTTTGCTCTCACATTTCACATACTCGTGCCCGACGTTGCCATTCTTGTCGCTCGTGGTGACTCGTCGCTTCAGGGGCGCCGTCCGTGGGCAATCAGGGCACCTTCCCAGCGGCACTGGACCGTAGCTCGACCATTTACGCTTGCAAAAGCGAAGCTCGACGACATACCTCTACCACCGGCGTTGCTGCGCGCTGTCGCCGGAGAAGAAGGGGGACGAGAGGATGGGTTGGGCTCTGGCATGGCGGCGAGATGGCTCTGTTTTCTACCAGCTGATGAGGTGGGTCCCACGGTTGGAGGTGCTCCTGTGGGTCCTTTGCTGATGTGGATTAGTTGGGGTCCCACCAGGCTCACATAATTCCAACCCTAACCTGTCCCTTGCGGTTAAGCCCCGACTGTCGCACGAGAGCTATTTCAGCCACGAGATGGCGTCACACGTGAGCTATTTCAGGCAACGACGTCGCGTTTTGAACGATTACGTGAAACTACGTCGCATTGGAGATATTTGCCTCTAGTAGAAACAAGGGGTTTCGTCCAGAGCCACATCGGGCTCTAGTCCCGGTTGGGTTACGAACCGGGACTAGAGGGGGGGACTAGTCCCGGTTCAAAGGCTACGAGGCCGCAACAGACTAGTCCCGGTTCGTAAGGGACCTCTAGTCCTGGTTCGTAATACGGACTGGAACTAGAGGGGTCTGGCCCGGCAGGACCACGTGCGAGACACTCTAGTCCCGGTCCGTATTACGAACCGGGACTAGAGGTCCTCTGCTCTACATATGTCGCCCCTGCTCACCCTCTCTCTCTGTTTTTTTTCCAGCATATAAGAGGTGAGAGGTGTGTGCTAGTTGTTGTTCCTTCCTATGCACAAGAGGTGTTCGATGAAATGCCCGAGCTAGCCAGCTTCCTTCTCCTCTGTTCTTCACCACCGAGCTCGAGTTTATCCCCGTTTTCTCCACGATTTGTCAAGATTTGGCGGCACCCCTTCTATTGAAGTGTTCCAAGAGGTTAGCAACTAAACCCTTTCATCTTTTATTAATAATTTTAGCATCGTGATTGCATTTGATTTACTTATATAATGCAGATAAGCCATCCATGGATGTCCGCTGACCGACGCTCTAACGAGTACATTCAAGGCTGCGTTCTTTTCTCAATGTGGCTGAGGCAAATACGCGGAATGGTTTTATGTGTTGTCCATGCAAAGTCTGTCGGAATGAGAAGGATTACTCTTCCTCAAGAACAATTCACATCCACTTGATAGAGCATGGTTTCATGCCCAGCTATAATTGTTGGACCAAGCACGGAGAAAGAGGGGTTATAATGGAAGGCGATGAAGAAGAAGAGGATAATGACAACTATCCTATGTTCAGTGAACACGGTGGTACTACAATGGGGGAAGACAAAGCTGAATAAGAGCCCATTGTTGATGAGCCCAATGATGATTTTCGTCAGACCATTCGTGATGCACAGATAAACTTCGGAAGTGAAAACGAGAGGTTGAAGTTGGAGCGCATATTAGCTGATCACACAAAATTGTTGTACCCAAATTGCGAAGATGGCCAGAAAAAGCTGGGTACCACACTGGAATTGCTACAATGGAAGGCAGAAAATGGTACTTCTGACAAGGGATTTGAAAAGTTGCTAAAATATGAAGAAGATGCTTCCAAAGGATAATGAATTGCCCTCTAGTACGTATGAAGCAAAGAAGGTGGTCTGCCCTCTAGGATTAGAGGTGCAAAGATACATGCATGCATCAATGACAGCATCCTCTACCGCGGTGAGCACGAGAATTTGAATGCATGCCCGGTATGTGGTGCATTGCGGTATAGATCAGGCGAGATGACCCTGGTGATGTTGAGGGCGACGATCGCCCCAGGAAGAGGTTCCTGCCAAGGTGATGTGGTATGCTCCTATAATACCACGGTTGAAACGTTTGTTCCAAAACAAAGAGCATGCCAAGTTGTTGCGATGGCACAAAGAAGACCGTAAGAAAGACATGATGCTGAGACACCCCGCTGATGGGTCGCAGTGGAGAAATATCGACATAGAGTTCTCGACATTTTCAGATGACGCAAGGAACTTAAGATTTGGTCTAAGTACAGATGGCTTTAATCCTTTCGGGGAGCAGAGCTCCAGTCATAGCACCTGGCCTGTGACTCTATGTATATATAACCTTCCTCCTTGGTTGTGCATGAAGCGGAAGTTCATTATGATGCCAGTGCTCATCCAAGGCCCGAAGCAACCCGGCAACGACATTGATGTGTACCTGAGGCCATTGGTTGAAGAACTTTTAGAGTTGTGGCGTGAAGAAGGTGTACGTATGTGGGATGAGCACGAACAAAAGGAATTTGACTACGAGCGTTGTTGTTTGTAACCATCAATGATTGGCCTGCTCTTAGTAACATTTCAGGACAGTCAAACAAGGGATACAATGCATGCACGCACTGTTTAGGTGAGACTGAAAGTATATATTTAGGTAACAAGAATGTGTACCCGGGCATCGTCGATTTCTTCCAACAAACCATGTCGTAAGAAAGAAAGGAAGCATTTCAAAGGTGAGGCAGATCACCGGAAGAAGCCTACCCTCCCTAAAGGTGATTTATATATGGCATGGTCAAGGATTTAAAAGTAATCTTTGGAAAGGGTCCTGGCGGACAATCTGTTCCGAATGACGCTGGCAAACACGTACCCATGTGGAAGAAGAAATCTATATTTTGGGAGCTACCCTATTGGAAAATCCTAGATGTTCGCTCTGCAATCGACGTGATGCACGTGACGAAAAATCTTTGTGTGAACCTGCTAAGCTTTTGGGCGTGTATGGGAAAACGAAAGATACACCGGATGCACGGCTGCACCAGCAACATATGCACGAACGAGATGACCTGAATCCAGAGAAGTATGAAGGTCCTGCCAGCTACGCTCTTACCAAGAAGAGAAGGAGATCTTTTTTGAAGTCCTGAGCAGTATCAAGTCCCGTCTGGCTACTCGTCGAATATAAAGGGAATAATAAATATGGCAGAGAAAAAGTTCCAAAACCTAAAGTCTCATGACTGCCACGTGATTATGACACAATTACTTCCGGTTGCATTGAGGGGTCTTCTACCGGAAAATGTTCGAGTACCCATTGTGAAGCTATGTGCATTCCTCAATGCAATTTCTCAGAAGGTAATCAATCCAGAAACTCTACAAAGTTTACAGAAGGATGTGGTCCAATGTCTTGTCAGCTTCGAGTTGGTGTTTCCACCAACCTTCTTCAATATTATGACGCACTCATAGTTCACCTAGTCGAAGAGATAGGATTCTCGGTCCTGTATTTCTACACAACATGTTCCCCTTTGAGAGGTTCATGGGAGTCTTAAAGAAATATGTTAAAAACCGTGCTAGGCCAGAAGGAAGCATATCCAAGGGCTATGGAACAGAGGAGGTCATTGAGTTTTGTGTTGACTTTATTCCTGACCTTAAGCCGATCGGTGTTCCTCAATCGCGCCATGAGGGGAGACTGCGTGGAAAAGGCACGCTAGGAAAGAAACAACAATATGTATGGATGGGCATTCTTTCACTCAAGCACACTACACAGTTCTACATAATTCCAGCTTGGTGGCTCCATATATCAAGGAACACAAGAATATTTTACGCTAAAAAACCCGGAGCAACCTGAAGATTGGATTGATGGAGAACACGTGAAGACTTTCGGCGGTTGGTTGCAAACACGTCTCATTAATGACACCACTGTTGGAGAACAACTATACTTGTTGGCCAAGCAACCATCTTCGACTATATTGACTTTTAAAGGGTACGAGATAAATGGAATACATTTTACACGGCCGACCAAGATAAAAAGAGCACCAACCAAAACAGTGGTGTCCGCTTTGACGCAACAAACGACTATGGGCAAAAGGACACATATTATGGTTACATAGAGGAGATATGGGAACTTGACTATGGACCTTCTTTTAAGGTCCCTTTGTTTCGGTGCAAATGGTCAACCTGACAGCTGGCGGGGTAAAGGTAGACCCGCAGTACGGAATGACAACAGTGGATCTCAAGAATCTTGGGTACCACACCGAACCATTCGTCCTAGCCAATGATGTGGCTCAGGTTTTCTATGTGAAGGACATGTCTACCAAACCGAAAAAAGAAAAGATAAGCAAGCGAATACATCATACGATGAGCCAAAGCGCCACGTAGTTCTTTCAGGGAAAAGAAACATCGTGGGAGTGGAGGACAAGACAGACACGTCAGAAGATTACAATAAGTTTCATGAAATTCCGCCCTTCACAGTGAAAACTGACCCAAGCATCGTGTTAAATGATGAAGATTGTCCATGGTTACGGCGCAATCAGAAGAAAGGGATGCAAATGAAGAAGAAGTTTATACCACGACACTAGAGATGGATGTTGGTGGTCATGTGTAATAATGTTGAAACCTTTTATTTAACTGTGTTCTGAAAACTGTGAAGGAAACTCTAAACACTGATTTTTGGTTCTGGCTAAATACTCCAACGGCTTACAAGCGCTCGAGAAAGTTGGAACAAAACACACGGTTTCCCCTGCATACAGCCCAACGGTGGCTCCTGAGTGGCCGCATATCAAATGCACCGTTGGACGTATGCAGGAAATCCGAATGCTTTGTATACGGTCGATGAACTGAAGGATTTGTAGATAGAACAAAACACACGGTTTCCCCTGCATACAGCCCGACGGTGGCTCCTGAGTGCCCGCATATCAAATGCACCGTCGGATGTATGCAGGGAATCCGAATGATTTGTATTCGGTCGACGAACTGAGTGATTTGTAGATAGAACAAAACACACGGTTTCCCCTGCATACAGCCCGACGGTGGCTCCTGATTTCCCGCATATCAAATGCACCGTCGGATGTATGCAGGGAATCCGAATGCTTTGTATACCAAATGAACTACAATGAGTACACACTGAGTGTCGAACATGTCCGAGAGGTGGGCTATATATAGGGTCGTGTGGCTCACGAAGTGGTCGTGATAGTGCTGATCCAACGGCTCACAAGCGCTCGAAAGAAACACACCGCTGATCCAACGGCTCACAAGCGCTCGAAGGAAACACACGATCCGTGTGCTTCTTCCTGATGGAGCATACTACATCTCAGAAGCCCTCAAAAGAAACACACCGCTGATCCAACGGCTCACAAGCGCTCGAAAGAAACACACCGCTGATCCAACGGTTCATAAGCGCTCGAAGGAAACACACGATCCATGTGCTTCTTCCTGATTGGGCATACTACATGCATTGGTATGACACCAAGTAGGTTTGGGTGGGATTCCGACACTCCGGAGCCCCTTTCCGGCGAAACCCTTGACCCGCTGGAGAAAATCCAAACTTATACGTCCAAACCCGGTACAAATTCAAACAGAAAATTTTCCACCCTAGAATCAAAAGGGGTAGAAAACTGAAACTTTTCATGTTCATCCTAAAAAGCTATTCAAATTAAAACACTTTTCATGTTGAAAGTATTGTCAGATTCAAAAATATGCAAACAATATTAGTTCATGCATTTTTAATTGAAAATGGCAAAATGGTTAATAGTTTGAATAGTTTGAATAATTATTTTAGAAAACAGAAAATGGTTTTGGATTAGTTATTCAAATTCAAACACTTTTCATGTTGAAAATTTTGTCAATTCAAAAGTATGCAGAAGTTATTCGAATTCATATTCAAACACTTTTCAAATTCAACCTCTAGTACCGAGTGGAGCCACGAACCGGTACTAGAGGTGCATTTGCGCGCGCCGGTTGGTGGCACCGCGAAAACACCTCTAGTACCGGGTGGAGCCACGAACACCCTCTAGTACCGGTTCGTGGCTCCACCCGGTACTAGAGGCCCCTGGGTATAAACACCCAGGCCTCCTCCCCATTTCGAGCCACGAACCGGGATTGACGCAGGAGGAGCCGCGCCGCCGCCGATTCGACGCCGTCAGGCTGCCGCCGCGCCGTCCGACGCCGCCGCCCTTCTCCTCCGCGCCCTTGACGCCGCCGCGCCCTCCACCGCCACGCCCTCCGCCGTGCCCTCCGATGCCGCCGCGCTCCGCCGCGCCCTCGACCACGACGCGGAGGAGCCGCCGTCGGCGAGGTACGTATAGGAGATTTTAGGAATTTTTTGTGTGTAGTTTAATTAGGAAATTTTGTGTGTAGTTTTTTTGTGTAGTTTATGTCTGTGTAGTTTAATTAGGATTTTTTTGTGTAGTTTTTTTGTGTGTAGTTTAATTAGGAATTTTATTTTGTGTAGTTTAAGTATTTTTTTTGTGTAGTTTAATTAGATATATTTGTGTAGAAATTTTTAGTGTTAGCAAAATTTAGGTGCTAGCAAAAAATTTGTTTACTTTTTTTGTGTGAATTTGTTTACTTTTTTTTTAGTTTAGTTAGTTTTTTTGTGTGTAGTTTAGATAGTAATTTTGTGTATAGTTTAGATAGTTTTTAGATAGTTTTTTTGTGTATAGTTTTATTTTGTGTAGTTTAGATAGTTTAGTTTAGTTAGGAGAGATGAATTTTTATAGTTGTTATAGTTGTGTATTTTTTGTGTATTTTAGGTTAGTTGTTATAGTTGTGTATTTTTTTGTGTTAGTAAAAAATGTAGTTGTTATTTAGTTGGTTCTAATTCTAGGTTAGTTGTTAGTACTAATTTTTTTGTTTTATAAAAAATGTGTTTTTAGTTTATTGTTCTCGGCGACGATGTCCCTGTTGGACCAGAGAGGCGATGTCCGGGACTGGGCTCCGCCGGGCTGGCACTGGGAGGTGCTACCTTCCGGGACGCGTAGCTTGGTGAGGAATCCGGGTGACGTCGTCGACCCGGATCTTCTTTGGTGGCAGTCACGTGGGCCACGCTCGGTGCAGAGGGAGCCGGCCCCCGAGGAGGTGGTACGTCGTCGTATCAGGGAGGAGGACGAGCATGTCCGTCGGTACATATTTGTTGGATAGGCAGTATGACAGTAGGTGGTCGTTTCTTCAGAGGGTTCCTCCTCACGAGCTATGCCCCTGTGAGGGTTCCTTCTCTTTGGATGCGCAGCGCCGCGGCTCAGCACCCCGCGGCTCAAGACCCAGTCGAAATTAGTTTGAGAGGTTTCATGCATGGGAGAGGAGATGTATTAGTGATATATTATTCGTGATGTATTAGGGGTAAATAAAAATGGACGAGTTTGGTTCATGGGCGATGTATTAGTGATACTTTTGCATACTTGATCAATGCTGCTTTTGTAAAGTGAAGAGGACATTTTCGCCATTTTGCGGCAACCCGAGGGTGGAGCAGAAGTCGGTGGAGCAGAAGACAATAGAGCAGAAGATGGCTCACAGTTTTTGAACGATTCCGGTCCGGGAATGGATGTGGACCAAAGAGACGAAGCGCAAACGAGCGTCGAGTGCGATGACGACTCGCAAATTGGTGGACATCCGCAGTCTAGCGAGGTATATTAGGCCTCTGTTGATCAGATGCAATAATTGATTTGTATATGTATGTATATTAACAAATGTTTCTTATTTTTAGACCTCCGCATCAACCCAATCTGGAGGAAGTAAACGAGACCTTGCCAAAGGGATGGCCGAAGATGCACATCTCCGAATTGAGGTGGTCTCTCTAGAGGGCAAACCGTTGGAGCCCAAGGCGAACGCAAGTAAGTTTGTGCATCAATGCGTAGTTATTGTTAGGGACACCATCCCGATCAGCGTTCAGGAATGGAATAAGCCAGCAAAGGTAGAGGGAGTTAGTTATGTCAACGACAGATTGAAAGATGTGCTTTGGGACAAGCTCATTGCACATTTCACCCTACCGGTCTTGGATTCTCCCGGAAAGACAACCGCCATGACGAACAAAGTCAAGCATTTCGCTATTAAGAAGATGGCTGAACAATTCTATAATTAGAAGAACAGATTATACCGTGAGTATGTCCAAAAAAATAAAGCTCCAGATTTCTGTGGCACACTAGAGAGGCAGCGGGCTCACTGGAAATCATTTCTGGAGTACAAGGATTCGGAACTAGCTAAGGAAAGATCGAAAAAGAATAAGATAAATGCAGCGAAAAAGAAATATCACCATAAGATTGGGGCAGGTGGCTACATAAGTGCCGAGCCTAAGTGGGATGCCGTTGAGGCCGCCATGCGCGAAAAAGGGATCACTCCAGCTACAGAGCACTTTCCCCATAGGGTAAGAAACTAGGTACTTGGGCATGGGGCGCAGTATGACACGGAAACAGGGGAGTTAATAATTGATGAAAAGAAAGAAATTTCTAAACCCAGAAAGCAATTGTTGAAGCAGTCAAAGAGGTTCGAGAGGGAAAGCTTATTCCCGACAGAGAGCACGACGAGCTGACAATGGCCCTCGGGAATCCTGAAAAAGGAGGACGAACACGAGGCTTAGGAGCTGACACGCCGTGGCATATTGGGTTTCCTGAGGACCGTGAAACTTATAGAAGCCGACTGAGAGCAAAGAAGAGGAAGGAGAAGGAGGAATCAGACCGGTTAAGCAACCTAGAAAGAATCGTACAACAACAGTAGAAGCGACTAGATCAAATGTGCGAGCAAGGGGGAACTCATCAGCTGCAGCAAGAGAGTCAAGGCGGCCCATCTCAGCGGAGAAGCAGCGTGGCTTCCACGAAGCTCGGTGCTGATGAGGCACCGACGTTTACCTACCCCGTGGATTATATCACGGAGAAGACAAGTTGTGAGCTACATGTGCAAGTGAGGAACTTATCCCTGAAGGCGGCGGATGGCTATGCTTTAACATGTGAATCTACAGCACTGTGGTCTGGCAATGAGATTCCAGATGTCTATGCTCGTGGCGGCGTGGATCGAATTGAACCAGGATATGAATCACTGGAGCTTGACATCCCTGGAGCTGATGATGAGAGGACACTGGGATACGTCGGCGGTGGTATCATTCTATGGCGCAAGAAATACATCGTGTTTTCAGGCTCAGTGCCAAGGCCACCATCGTCTCCTCCGAGTTGGCGTGGATCACCTCCAAGTCCACATGATGACGAGAGGGACGACCACCACAACACGAGTCCATCTCGATCTCCACCGCCGCATCAGCCGACTCCGCCGCCGCATCAACCGACTCCTGAGCCGACTCCGCCGCCTCCGCCCACTAAGGCTCAGGGCCAAAAAAGGAATCGTGCCGCTTCGTCGATGGGTTACCGATGCGGACCCCGACAGGAGCCCCTCCCAAAGTTACCGCCGACTCCTCCCAAGAGAGCTTACGACATGACTAAAGAGGAAAACGCCGCGATCGTGGCTGCCGACGTGAAAAAACAGCTTGCACGTAAAAGCCCGAGCCAAAGCCAGTATATGCGGCAGAGCAAAAAAAAGTGGGCTAAGAACTTTCTTGAGCATCCATCGCAAATTGAGATAAATAGGCCAGATGACTATTTATGCTACATGAGGAGAGCTAGATGTGGGGACCCCGGATGAGCCGTCCGAAATACCCGATTATGCTTGACACAACGATCCCGTGATCAGTCTGTCATTGCACATAATCCGAACTGAATACCAAAGTTTACATCCATTACAGTACCGAATTAAAGTCTTACATAAATGGTCATTTAGACCAAGTCTTACATAGGTGCCTTCATGGGCCAAACCAAAATAATCAGCGGAAGCTACGGCGTAGTAGACATCAAATCCTAACGACGGCCCGACAGGCAGCTGACTTATGGAGATCTCTAGTTCGCGTAGAAGTCGCCATACTCCTCCTCGGCGTAGTGCTCCTCGAAGTCTGGCTAAGACAATAGACAGGGACGAAACCAATATGAGTACATTGGATTGTACTCGCAAACTACCCCAACATGAGTATGCACTAGTTTGATTTTAATTTCAGACTTTTATTCATTTAAAACATCTCTATATCTTTATTGAAAAAGGTAAGAAGAATTGTATAACTATTTTTAATAAAATCACCATTTTATCAGTTTCTCCAAAACTCCTCCTTTTTCCGACCATAGCCCGTCATGGTCCACTTTCCTCCAACAACCTCATACCGATCCGTTGGTATAGGTGTATAAAACATTCTCCACTTCATTTTTCTTTTAAAACTCAACTCCTTTCAAAACTTGCACATAGGTCAGAGTAGGGCCTTCCAACTGTCCATATCCGAGGACTCGGCTATTCGAATAGTTTTACCCTCTGCAGAGGTAGCACGCTTTTCCCACATCCATCCGGCAACTCATCGTGTCAGCCACGTCCCGCCATACAAGGTGTATTCGAAGTTGAGTCACCGACCCTAGCCTGTCCTTTGCTCATGCTAGTATAGGACCCTGCCCATATGACACTTTCCATCAACACTTAACCCAGCCCGTCGGAATCTAAGTGTGAGGACTCATAGTTTTACCTGGCGGTGTATAGGGGACATCCTTCTATCCTCCTCCTTATCTTTCCATAGAGTTTGAGCGAGGACCCAGGTCAGGGGTAGGTCACCAAACCATCCCCTCATGCATAACGGAGTCATCTCCGTCGATGAGGCATCCCATACTAATATGAGCTAATTATATGACTAAGCCCTTTTCCCATATGTGGGTAAATGTGGTCGCACAGAGTATCGGCTGGTTGACGTAAGTACAGGGACACACTGTGCATTTTCATAAACATCTCCATACTCCATTTCTCCACTTCAACACCGACATCTCGGCATTCCACAACCACACAAGTATTTTTAAAGGAGTTTTGAATAAACAATATTTATTTTTCCCATCCTATAATTTTATATAAACTATTTTATACTTCTACATAGGGTGGCAAAATAATTTCCACATACTTTTTGAAAAGGTTTTAAAAAATCTTTGCCTTAAGAGTAAACCATGATATCAAAGTAGATGCATATATTTGGGGTGCAAGCTCAGAGAGTAGCTTGCCTTGCTCGACAAAGTGACCTTGGTCTTGATCTTCAGGTTCAACAAATTCCCCTTCCTCGATAAATCCAACAGCGTTCTCGTCTAATTAACAAACAAACAAATACAAAAATCACTAATCTACTCAATCAACATCACAACATTACAATCTTAAATGCTATAAATAGCCACTGCACACATCAAACAACACACTTTGGTTTCAAATTAATTGAATTAAACATTATTTATTGGTTTCTTAAATATGGCAGAAACTTGTTGAACATGTTTAGTTACACAACTTGAGTTCTGTTGGTCACAAAAATACAAACTAAAATTCTACAGAAAGCTACTGATGTGTAGAAGACAACACAATTTAGTTTGGATTAATTGGAGTTACCAAACTCCCTACATAATTGTTTTAATCCAGTAACTTAATAATCAAGTTTTAGCTACCAATTAAGTTCTGTTGATCCTAAAATTAAATCCTTTTAGGGTAACTAACCATGACTAAATGTGACCTAACAAAATTGGTCCTAAATCATTTGGGTTAACCATTAAACTTCATCTTTAAACTAAACAATTATCATTGCATAATTAATTCTACCAAAATTTGGGTTAACCATTAAACTTCATCTTTAAACTAAACAATTATCATTGCATAATTAATTCTACCAAAATTAGGGGAGCTAATGGATCACGGTACCAAGTTAACAAAATTGGTTTGGAATTATTTGGCTTAACAGAGTATCAGAAACAAACAAGTTTAGATTTTAAACCTTCTGTGGTATTTTTAATAATACATTTTAATTGTTTATCTAAATGAAATGAAACCACTTGGGTTGGTTAAACAATTTCATAAGCTTTCCAGAACATTTGGATTTGATTTATTTGCATTTATAAATCTCGAGATATTGATTTTTAAACTTGATGCCAGTACTGATATTTCAGAGAAACTAAATTAGAAAAGTTAACTATTCTGGATAATGTTGAAGAACCTGACGAGTGGACCCCACTCGTCAGTGACTCAACTGAAACGGTGCGCGCGCTGGAAATGTTTAAAAGTCTGACGAGCGGGGCCCGCTCATCAGTGGCTGTTCTAATCGAAGCGGTACGCGGCCGTAGATTAAAGATCCAACGGTCCACGTTCCATCGCAACGACGACGACCATTTCTGGGCGGCGCCGTGGCTCCGGCGACGGCGAGGTGGTCGGAGGCTCACCTAGGGTGGCTTGGGGGTGGTGGAGATGATGCAGATAGACGGCGGAGGCTCGGGGAAGCTTCTAGGAGGACTTGCGCTTGCTGGGGAGGCTTCTGGCGTCGGCGGCGAGCAGCTCCTCCTCCGCGGCTGTGTACGAACTCCGGTGAGCTTCCTGCGTCGCTCCTGGGCACGAAGCAAGGGGAAAAAGGGGCGGGTGAGTGCGGTGTTTAATGGAGATGAGCGTGCGGGCCAGAGAAGAGAGAAAGAGAGAGCAGCACGGCGTGGCCATGTTCGCCTCCTACCTCGGGCACTGCCGAGCTTGGGGAAGAACACGGGCAGCAGCAGCTCAGCAGCAGTGGCTCCGCCCTCCTGGCGGTGCACGAGAGGTGGTGGAGAGCAAGGGAGGGGCAGTGGTGGAGTGTGGAGGGAGGGAGAGCTCTGGTGCTCTATTTAACCACCGAGCTCGGTCCATGGTGGCCTGGGTGCAGGGGAGGTCCAGAGGGCGGGAGAGCTCGCCATAGGGGGCGGTGCGGTGTGGCTACGGTGTTGGGGTGCAGGGGAGCAAGCTTGGCTGCGTGGAGGCGAGCTACGCTTGCTCGAGGTGGGGGACGGCCGTGTGCGCATTTGGGTGGTGCTCGGCGTGCACTGGCACGGCGCAATCCGGCGGGTGCGGGTTCCTGCTGGGCGATTGGCTGCGTTGAGAGGGAGCAGAGAGGTGAGGGAGAGAGGGGGGCACGGCCATGGGCTTCCACGGCGTCGACACCTCCGTCGCCACAGTGGCGACCATGGCGCACGACGCGCGAGCTGCGGTCCCCTGCTCCTCCCAGTTCCCCGACCCACTCCCTTCTGCTCCGGCGAGCGCGGCGAGGTGAGAGGGATGAGAGAGATCAACTGGTGCCAGGGATTCGACAAATTACACTCGGATTCGATCGATTTTGATTTGGATTTGGGGAAGAACACGGGCACTGCCACCAGGTGTTCGATAGTGTCCTCACCCAAATTCAAATTTGAATTTTTGCAATTTGTTTTCATAATTTTCTTCTTACATATTTATAAGGATTTGTTGTGCTGTTTAACCATTTATTTGCCAAGTGCATCATAGCACATTTTGCAATTTGAATGAGATAAAGAAAGATGTTAAATTTAAATTTGGAATTTTGAAATTAAAATTTGGAGAGGGAAAAATGGTGAGAATAAAATGAGAGTGATTAAATTATCACTCCACTGTATTTTGTTTGGAAGAAAAATAATTTCTCACTTGGAGAAATGGTGTGACACTTGTCACATAATTTTCTAGTTTTTAACTTTTGTTTTATTTCTTTTCTTTTCTTCAAGTTTTTAATTAAAGCAAACAACACACAATCAACAAGAAATGTTTATCACAAGCAACAATATGCAATCAACACATATAAATTAACAAAAGTTTTTGTTGGCCCAAATTTTTGATATAATAATATTGATTATAATTTTGCGATGTTACACTAGATCCCACACGACGACAAGTACTAGTGCCAGCGGGAAAAGAGACGTTGCCCAGCTCGGAGAACAGGCAAAACAGTCAATCTCCCCGCTCAAGGTACCACTGGTCAGGGCTCCGCGGCGAACATTGATTTATCCTACACGGCGCAATTTGCTGCAGAAGCTGGTATTACACTTTCTCAACTGGAAAGCGATGATATCCCAATAATTTGGATGTAGTATGGAAATGGGAACACGGGAAGCCTCTGCTGCCACCTGAACAGATCGAGCTTCTACCAACACGAATGTGAATGCTGCATGACTGGTACTTGGAAGACACAAAGGATCTAGAGCTCGAAGTTCTCCCTGTGAAAGTTACAGAAGAACATTACATAGGTAAAGACCAGGTGCAAATTTATTTTTAAGAACTCTATATGTTATACAAGCTTGATGCCCTCGACTTGAGTCTCGTCAGTACCTATTGCCTGTAAGTGATTAAATTCATTTATTTCTAAATTAAAGTCTCTAACTCAGCTCGGCCATTGCATGTAGTAATTATGCTCACTACGCCATTATGCAGAATGAAGAGTGATGAATGTGACACAAAACAAATCTTTGACACTGGGTTCATTGACCCAGTACGAGTTAATGAAAAATTGCTACGGCAATACCCCAAGGAAACGGATGCCAACTTCCTAAGGTTCATACAAAGGCAACATTACAAAAAGAAGATACTGTTTCCCTACCACTCCGAGGAAGAGTGTTACTGTCTTGTACACATTAATTTTTGCTCACTTGATTTTAAGTGTAACTGATGAATTACTGACGTATATAAGTGTGCGTAGCTTCCATTACATTCTGCTATTCATTGAAGTTGACGCTGGAACAGTTGAAATCTATGACTCATTGAAGTAACCCGAAGAGAAGTCCCAAGGCATTAAAGATGTGCTCCAAAGGTAATTTCAATCATTATCGCACTATATCGGTCTCTTTTGTTTATTTCCTGAGATATCAAGTAACAAATAACTCATTTATTCATTTTTTTGCCGGGCAGGATTTGGAAAGCTTTCAAAAAGAGGACAACTGGTGCATTTGCAGAGGAACTTACTTTTCATCATGATGAGGTAAGTAGCACGAGCTAGCTAGGTTCGCGCATCTCTTTAATTCTAATTTCAATAATATTATACCATGCTTGATTATTATTTGATTGAATTTTATTCTCGTAAAGATCTGCGATACGCAGCCACCGGGGACCAATTTGTGTGGATACTTCATTTGCGAGTGGATTCGCCAGGAGGTCAGCGAGCGGAACCGAGCGATATCTGCAGAAGTACGTGAACAAATATATTCATAATTCTATTTTATTACCATCAATTGTATTGAGTGTCATTCATAATTTTTGTTATGATGATTGATATTCATATTGATCTCCTTCTTTTATAGTTGTGGGCTCACCGGAGGAACATGCAACTAAAGGAGCATTTTCAAGCAATTCAAGAGGAAATTGCGGGATTTTTGCTGGACCATGTCATAAACCCAAAGGGAAAATACAATGGCACGTACTACTTACATTGAGTCCCGGTTATGATCTCCATGTAATCGAATAGACGGGCTCTAGTCCCGGTGTTATGAGATCTCCATGTAATTGAATAGACGGGCTCTAGTCCCGGTTGTGATCTCCATGTAATAAAGTATATTTTTATTAGATAGATATTTCTTTTATGAACATTTTAATAGGCTATATGTATTTTTCTGATTTTTAATTAATTAACCATATATTTTGCAAGATTGATCATAGTTTTAAATATACAATAAGGCGGGAATACAAAAAATCCAGAAGCTGCCACGTGTGGTGCTCTATTGTCACGGGTCGTATTACGAACCGGGACAAAAGGTCCTCGACCACGCGCGCAGGCAGCGGCCACGTGTTCCGGTTCGTAACTGACCCGGGACTAGGGGGGGGGGGGGGGGGGGGGGGGGGTGGCTCTAGTCCCGATTTGGAGGTCCCGGGTGCCAAGCCGGTATTTTTCTGAGTACTTTAAATTTTTAGTTTGTCAAACAGATCAATTTGTATCTATTAGATTTGCTTTGGATGGCTGAGTTGGCTTTAAAGTCCAACCGTGACTTTTAGCTTCAAAGTCACTGAAGCCGTGTCACTAGTAGGCTATGTGCTACTCGTTATGCAATTTATATCTCTCTCTCCTTCTTAGTCCTGTGAATTTCGTGTGTTTCTTTCTTGTACCAAGTCAGTGGAGATTTTGTGCTTCCGGGCACTAATGATTCCGGCCTTTTAAAAAATCGATAAAAATATTTACGAGTTACAAAAAAAATTCTGAAAAAAATCATGAATGTAGACATCCGTGTATTCTAGAAACGTGCCAAAAATCAAATTCAAATACTTTCTAGTCTGAGCTACCCAAAAATGACAAAAGTGTGGATCTGAGTAAGCTTATTTTCAAATCTCTAAATTTACTAGATTTTTATTTTTATGTAGCTCATAATACAGTGTATTTGAAGTTGATATTTTACATGTTTGTAGAATACACTATTGGCTACATTCAGGATTTTTTTCAGATATTTTGAAACACATAAATATTTTTTGATTTTTTAAAACACCTGGTGCCCTGGAGCAAAAACATTTTTCCGCAAGTAAAGACGCATCTTACACGGAAAGTTATTCTGGCTACTGAGTTTCAGTGATTACACTTTTGTAAAAATTTCAGAAAATATATTTAAAAGTTTCAATAAAATCTGAAAAAAAATTCGCTTGTTTTCAATGATATATACTACAAGCATGCAAAATCATAATGAGGATTGTTTTGTATTATGGGCTACACAAAAATGAAAAAAGCTGAAAACTTGAAACTATGTACTGTTCACTATACTCAGATATGCATATATGTCAATTTTGTGTAGCTCATAGCGTAAAGTACTTTGCATTGGTATTTTGCACGCGTTTGTAGTATATATAATTGAGAATATGCATGATTTGTTTCAGTTTTTTGAAATGTTTAAGTACATGTTTTGAATTTTTTTAAATAGTGAAATCACTAGAGCTCAGGAGCACCATATCTCCACTCAATCTTACAAAATTACTTTGTTTTTAAAATCGTGCAGGAATTCACCTTAGGTGAAATCTGGATCATATGTTTTTCCTACTCTTGGGTTTTCAGATTCCCACAATGCATATAGACCTTAAATGTTTATCGTTAATTGGTTGAATCCCTTAACTAATCATATATGCCAGACGTGAACATTTTAATCTCCGATCACTACTAGAAACGTGACCTTTAGTGTAGGGCCGATTTTGCCTCTAGTCCCGGGTGGCTTACGACCCGAGACTAGAGGGGGGCACTAGTCCCGGGTCAAAAGTTTTGTACTGGGCCCGGGACCAGAGGGTTGGTGCAGCTGTTCGCCTGGCGCGATACCCTCTAGTCCCGGGTCATAATACGGCCCGAGACTAAAGGTCCGAACGGTTTGCCTCCCGCGCCAGCGATCAAAATGCACTGGAACCGCTGTTGCTACAGTACCGCGACATTTCTATTCGTCTCCCCTCTCCTCTCTTCTTCCCCATCCTTCCACCATGAATCCAATCACTCGCTACGGGAAGGTGCTCGCACATGGCACGACCAATCTCAATGTCGTCTACACGAACGACAACGCCAAGGTGCCGGATTTTCATTCTGATTTCAAGTATTGGCTTGAAGACGTGAAACCGGGAAGCCGGGAAGCCGGGAAAACGTGAAACCGGGAAGCCGTGAAAACGGGAGGCCGGGAAGCCGGGAAAACGTGAAACCGGGAAGCCGGGAAGACAGGAAAACGTGAAAACTTCCCGACTTTCCGACTTCACGACTTTCCGTACCGACTTCCCGACTTTCCGTACCGACTTCCCGACTTTCCGACTTCACGGGAAACCGGGAAAACGTGAAACCGGGAAGCCGTGAAAACGGGAAGCTGGGAAGCCGTTTGTGATATACATGCAATCAATTAAAAATGATCGAAATTCTCATAAAGAACTGTCCACTTTGTTGCAGCAGTATTTAACATGTGTTCCACTTCTTATTATACATACTTGTGCATGCCGAAATATACTTGTTGCACCAGTATTTAACATTTGTTCAATTTTGTTGTTGCAGTAGTGACAAGCACTGTCCAGTACTCTTGGAGTTCCTTCGCAGCGGCATACATTTTGCTAGCGTTGATATAACGAATGACAAGATCAAGATGAGGCGCACCTGGGGTATTGAGATACCAGCTGCCTGCCACATTGATATCCAGCGCATTTTCAAGCTTAAGCATGACAAGACTTCAATGGCTGATATGGCATTCACCTTGACCGACGAGGAGTACGCTGATATGAATACAAAATTACCCAACGATCAGCACAAACTCTGGGAGAAGACCCCACTTGACGGTATCAACATTGAGTATGCAGCAGTAGATGCGTATGTTGCATACGAGGTGTACCGCAAGATTGGAAGCGTCAACAATGGGCAGCGTCACCTAGTACCACCACCAGTGCCCCGTGGGACGTCTACTGCTTCGGAGTATTCTGATTCGGAGGACGAGTAGTGTTTGCAAAATGGCGACGAACACTTCGATCTCTAGCTATCTCTATTATTATGTACTGGTTGGGGTCTCCTGATCCGGACAAGTAGATGTTTGCAGTTTCATATGTGTGTATCTTTAATTATGCCGTAATGGATATCTGAACTATTATTTGTATTAATTATGTCCCTGTTTAATTATGATGTGATCAAGCTTTCTGAAACTTTTGATGTATGTGCTGAATTTTTAGATCATGTCATTCTATTATAGTTGTTTCTACATGATAGTACTTTTTGTGAAGAATGTTTGTGAAACTTTTGTCGAAAATCAAGTTTATTATTTCACATAGCAACTAGTACACATAAAAAGACTCTATGCAAGAGGATATATCTTTATTTAATCCGGTTACAGCTGGAGTGCATCACGCTTACATCTTTATTTAATCCGGTTACAGCTGGAGTGTATCACACGCTTAAATCTTTATTTAATCCGGTTACAGCTGGAGTCCATGCCATTTTTATTTAACTAACTTCTGCCTCGTCCTAAGCCGCGGGGTGCATCACGAGCGCTCCTCACCCAATGAGCAGGAACCATCACAGGGCCAATACTCACATGAGAAGGATCCCTATACAATACCTGCCATGTATTAGTATACACCGTATCCAACATATACATGTAGCGACGAACGTGCGCATCCTCCTCCCTGATACGGCGACGTACCACGTCCTCGGGGGCCGGCTCCCTCTGGAACCTCCCTGGCCCACGCAACCTCCACCAAAGAAGATCCGGGTCGACGACGTCGCCCGGATTTCTCACCAAGCTACGAGTTCCAGAAGATAACACCTACCAGTGCCAGCCCGGCGGAGCCCATTCCCGCACAGGGCCGTTATTGTCCAACAGGTGTCCGGACATCGCCGACGTAAATGCCCGAGATCTGAAAAAAATAGTGGGGAATTTGATCAAACACCTAAGGTGCATGCAACCTACGTAGGGGAGGAGGGGATCAGGGAGAGAGGGCAGCGTACCTTGGCACCGTTGGACGTATGACGGGAGTCCGAATGCTTCGTATACCAAAATGAACACTAGATAGGGATGTTGTTGGTGATGTGTAATAATGTATTAAACCTTTTATGTAACTGTGTTCTGAAAGTTGAAACAAAACACACGGTTTCCCCTGCATACAGCCCGACGGTGGCTCGTGAGTGCCCCTTTCAGAACCACGTCGGATCGAAGTTGTCTACCTTCTCCAGTGGCCACTCTGACCGGCAAATCGGCAAATCATCGCGTGGTCGTGAGATGGCAAATCGGCCTTCGATCCAAACAGCGGCAAGACGTCTCTGATGATTTGCAACAAGTGTTGGGGATGTTGCTAATCATCAGAGCGTCTTGCCGCTGCTTGGATCCGACCGAGGGGAGGGTTCACCTTCAGCCTCTGCTCTAGGAACTCCTGCCTCTCAGAAATCATGCTCTCTGCTACCCGTGTGCTGCCAAAATGAACTACAATGAGTATACACTGAGTGCTGAACATGTCCGGGAGGGGGGCTATATATAGGGTACGTAGCTAGGGAACCCGAATGTTTTGTGTTTGAGCGCCACTTCGATCCAAGCTGCGGTAAGACGTCTCTGATGATCTACAACCGTCCGGCAAGACATCTCTGATGATCTGCAACCGTTTGGAACGGTCGCAGGTCATCAGAGACGTTTTGCCGCTGGTTCCCAAAGATGCCTCTCCGAGTGATGCTGGAATGTTTTGTGTGAGTGAGTAACCTGTCTGAGGAGTGGCCAATTTATAGGCGTCGTTATATTTGGCTCACGAAGGGGGGCTATATATAGGGTACGTGTGCTTCTTTAGTCCCGGTTGGTAACACCAACCGGGTCATGTGGCTCACGAAGTGGTTGTGATACTGCTGATCCAACAGCTCACAATCCCTCAAAAGAAACACACCCCTGATCCAACATCTCACAAGCGCTTGAAAGAAACACACGAACCGTGTGCTTCTTTAGTCCCGGTTGGTAACACCAACCCTCGGGCTCACCCCTGATCCAACGTCTCACAAGCGCTTGAAAGAAACACACGATCCGTGTGCTTCTTTAGTCCCGGTTGGTAACACCAACCGGGACTAAAGTCGGGCTTTGCGGAGCCACGTGTCCTCCCACGAGGTCGAGCGTGCTCGGCAGAGCGCGCTTGGAAGTTACCGCGGGAGCCTATCCCGCTATGCCCACGAGCCCGGCGTGGAGAGGAATGCCCTGCTACCGGCCTCCTGCTCCGGTGCCGGAGGAGGATGCGTACGCCACAGGGGTGGCGTGGGGATCCGCGGCCGTACCTCCACCAGTCGCCGCCGCCCCTCCCGACGAGGAGGATGACGATGACGACGACTTCGACTGGAGCGACCATGGGGAAGAGCGCGGCGGGCCGCAGATGCAGGAGGCCCTTGAAGCCTCCTTCCGGTCCGTCCACGACGACCGTGTACAGCGAGCCAGAACTGCCTGCCAGCTCAAGGCGAAGGAGGCTTCCGAGCTGGATTGGGCGCTGAAAGACTCATCCTCCATGGATCTTGACCTCCGCCGCAAACGTGCGCGCGAGAACCGGGCGGCCGCGAACGGGGCTGGCTCCTCCCGCCGTTCCCCCTAATCCTATGGCCTCCGAGCAACAAGTCCGTTTATGTAGTAACGTAATTGTTAGTAATGTGTAATAATGTATCATTTTATGTAAGTATGTTGGATGTTGTTAAAGATGTTTTTAAAATAAAGAGATGTCTTTTAAATTTAAACAATATTAGTTAATGCATTTTTTAAATTGAAATACTTTTCAATGTTGCAAATTTAAACAACAGAAAATTGCTTTGGATTAGTGTTGCAAATTCAAACACTTTTCATGTTGTATTTTTTTTCAGGTTCGAAAGTATGCAGAAGTTATTAAAATGCATATTTAAATTAACATTCAAATATTCGCGCGCAAAATTTTAAAACTTTGAGCGTTGGAACGAAAAGAGGGACCCTTTGGTCCCGGGTGGTGCCACGACTCGGGACCAGAGGCCTCTTTGTGCGCGCTGGCGAAAAGACCTCTGGTCCCGGGTCGTGGCACCACCCGGGACCAAAGGGTGCCCTCTCGTCCCGGGCCGTGGCACCGCCCGGGACCAAAGCTCCTCTGGTATATATACCAGGGAGTTGACCCCGGGTCGAGCCACGACCCGGGAGATCTTCTTCTTCTTCTTCCCCACAGCGCCCCCACGCCGCCGCCTCCGCACGCCATTAGGCTGCCGGATTTTCCGGCCAGCCCTCCGCCGCGCCGCCCGCGCCTCCGCCGCTCCCTCTCCGCGCGCCCGAGCTCTCCGCTGCTCCCTCTCCGCGCGCCCGAGCTTTCCGTGCGCCCGCACCGTCTCCGGCCGCCGCCGCCGTCCACCCGCACCGCCTCGCCCACCTCCTCCTCCGCCGCTGCGCCGTCGACCGGCCTCCGCCAAGTCCGCCGCCGGCGGCCGCCCTCCCAAGCACCGGTGAGCTTTTTTTTCTAAAGTTTTTTCCTAAGTTTTTTTCCTAAGTTTTTTTGCTAATTAACTTAGTGTAATTTGCTAAGTTAGTGTACTGTTTTGCTTAGTATACTAGGTTAGTGTTGATTAGCTAGGTTAGTTTTGAGTTTAGTTTTTAGTTTTTAGTTTCATAGTTTAATTAGCTAGGTTAGTTTTTTGTTGTTAAGTATAGTATACTTATATTAGTATATTTTCTTAGGTAGATTTTGCTAAGGTAGAAATATTTTAGTATTAGAAATTTTGCTGTTGTTGTTGAGTTTAATTAGCTAGGTAGCTCTTTTGTTGTTGAGTTTTGTAATAGTTAAGCAATGGACGATGGAGATGTTCCTCCCTTCCAAAACAGAGAAGGGGAAGATGTGTTGCTCGACTATATCCGGCAACCCGCGGATGGTGTTGAACACATTGGAGCAGAAGAAGATGGCTCCGAGTTTTTGAACGACTCCGGTCCGGGAATGGAGGTGGAACAAAGCGTCCAAGGGCAAACTAGCACAGTTGGTGAACCCCAGTCCGGCGTGGTATATTAAGCCTCTATTTGATTAGATGTAAAATTTTATTTGTATATATATATATTAACAAATGTTTCTTCTTTTTAGACCTCCGCATCGACCCAAACTACTAAACGAGGCCATGCCAAAGGGTTGGGAATAAAAGATCATTTCAGAATTGAGTCAGTCTCTTCAGATGGCAAACCGTTGGCGCCTCCGAAGAGCGCATCTAAGTTTGTGCATCAATGTGGAGTTGTTGTCAGGGACAATGTTCCGATCAGCCTTTCGGAATGGAATGAGATAAAAAACTTAGAGGGCAATTATTATGTCACCGAGAGAACTAAAGATATATGTTGGAAGAAGCTCATGCACATTTCACTCTGCCGGTGTTGGATAGTCCCGAAAGGACAAAAGCCATGACGGACAAAGTCAAGCATTGGGCTCTGAAGAAGATGGCTGAACAATTCAATAAATGGAAGAACAGATTATACCGTGATTGGGTCGACAAAAAGAAAGTTCCAGATTTCACTGGGACACTAGAGAGGCAGCGGCCTCACTGGCCGGCATTTCTGCAATACAAGGATACAGAACTAGCCAAGGAAAGATCGGCAAAAATAAGTTGAATGCAGCGAAGAAGATATATCACCATCAGTTGGGTGGAGGTGGCTACGTAACTGCCGAGCCTAAGTGGGATCGGATTGAGGCCACTATGCGCGAAAAAGGGATCATTCCAGTTACAGATTTGTGGCCCCGTAGGGTCAGAAATTGGATACTTGCTCATGGGGGGGAGTATGACGTCGCAACAGGCGATGTAATAGTTGATGAAACGAAAGAAACTCCTATACCCCGGCAAACAATTCTGGATGCAATCGCCGATGCTCGTGAGGGAAGGTTTTATCCCGACAGAGAATACGACGAGCTGTGGAAGGCCCTCGGTACTAAAGAAAAAGGAGGATCTGTTCGAGGCAGGGGAGGTGTGACGTGGCATGAAGGGTTTCCTGAGGACCGTGACTCTTATAGAAGCCGAGAAAGAGCAAAGAGGAGGAAGGAGCAGGAGCAACACGACCGGTTGAGCAAAGTGGAAAATATCATTAGCCAACAACAACAGGAACTAGATGAATTGCGGCGCGCGCAATCTTCTCGAGGGGCAACTCATCAGCTGCAGCTGCAAGATGAGGGTCCGTCTCAACGGAAAAGCAGCGTGGCTTCCACGACTGTCGGTGCTGATGAGGCATCGAACCAAACATACCCCGTGGATTCTATCACTGAGAAGAAAACTTGTGAGCTACATGAGGCAGTGAAAACTTAACCATGAAGGCGGCGGACGGCTATGCTTTACCTTGTGAATCTACAACACTGTATCGTGGCAATGAGATTCCAGGTGGCTATGCTCGTGTCGGCGTGGATCAAGTTTACCCCGGATTTGAATCACTCGAACTTCATTTCCCTGGAGGTGATGATGAGAGGACACTGGGAGATGTCCAGGGTGGACTCATTCTATGGCCCAAGAAATTGATCATGTTTCCAGGCTGGACACCGCCGCCAAGGCCACCATCGCCTTCTCGATCTCCGTCGCCGCGTCAGCCGAATCCGTCGCCGCGTCAGCCGACTCCGTCGCCGCGTCAGCCGACTCCTGAGCCACGTCAGCCGACTCCGTCGCCGCGTCAGCCGACTCCTGAGCCGACTCCTGAGCCGTCTCCACCGCCTCCGCCCACTAAGGCTAACGGTCGAAAGGGGATGAAGACCACCGCCATGGGTTCCCGACCCAAACCCCGACTTGAGCCCCTGCCAAAAGTACCGAAGGTTCCTCCCCCGAGACCTTACGACGTCGAGTGTACTCAAGAGGAAGCCAGGGTGTGGCTACAAACAGAATCGAGAAGACAGTTTGCAGAAATGGCTGAGAAAAGAAAACCTAAGCCAAAGGAAAAGTATTCGGAAGCTCAAACACAATTTGCTGTTAGTTTCCTTACTCAGCCATCGCAAATTTCGATAAATAGGCCAGATGACTATGTACGGACTATGAGGAAAATTCCACCCGGCGGGAAAAGGAGAAGAGATGTTGCCCAGCTCGGACATCAGTCAAATCAGTCCATCTCCCCGCTCAAGGTGGCCACTGATATGGGCTCTGCGCTTGAGAACGATAGCGCTTACCGCGCGCAATTTGCTGCAGATATTGGTATTTCACTTTCTCAACTGGATGCAGATGATATCCCCCCTATGGGACCTACTAGATGGACCTGGGAATACGGGAAGGATCTAGTGTCACCTGATGAGCTCCAGAATCTACCAACACAAATGACAAGACTGCATAAATGGTACAAGAATGTCACAAGTGAAGGTCGAATATTGATCCCGGTGAAAATTACAGATGAACATTTCAACGGTGCAGACGAGATAACTATACCTATTGAAGAAATCTATCAGTTATACCAGCTTGACGCCCTCGACTTGAGCATGCTCACTACCTATTGTCTGTAAGTGATTCAATTCATTTATTTTCTAAAATAAAGTCTATAGCTTAGCTCGGTCATTGCCTGTTCTAATTATGCTCACTACGGTATTATGCAGAATGAAGAGCGATGAATGTGACAGAAACCGAGTGTTTGAGATTGGGTTCATCGACCCAAGCCGAGTTAATGAAAAATTGCTACGTGACCACCACGAGGAAACGGTGAACACCTTGTTTAGGTCCATCCGGGACCAAAATTATAAAGGGAAGATATTGTTTCCTTACCACTTAAGGTAAGAGTCTTACTGTCTTGTACACATTGGTTTTTGCTTTCTCGATGTTAAGTGTAACTGATTAGTTACTGACATATATAAACGTGCGCAGCGCCCATTACATTCTGTTAATCATTCAAATCGATAGAGCAGAAGTTGAAATCTTGGACTCATTGCACTGGCCCAAAGAGCGGCACGAATATATCCAAGGAGTGCTCAAACGGTAATTTCAATCTTTATCGTATTACATCGGTCTCTTTCCTTCCATTCCTGAGATATCAAGTAACTAATTAATAACTCATTTATTCAATTGTTTGATGGGCAGGGTTTGGAAAGCTTTCCGAAATGCTAATGCTACACCTGGTCAATTTAAAGAGGAACTTACTTTTGTTTACCCCAAAGTAAGTAGTACGAGCTAGGTGTTCGCGCATCCCTTTTAATTCAAATTTCAATACCATCGTGATGCTTGATTATTATTTGATTGAAATCTATTCTCGTGTAGTACTTGGATAGGCAGCCTCCCGGGACCAATTTGTGTGGATATTACGTCTGCGAGTGGATTCGCACGATAGTCTCTGAGCGGAACCCAGGGACATTTATCGAAGTAAGTGAACAAATAAATTCACAATTTCATTTTATAACCATCAATTGTGTTGAGTGTCATTCATAATTTCTGTTATGATGATTGAAATTCATATTAATCTCCCTTCTTTTATAGATGGATCGAATGCGGAGGGACCTGCAACTAAAGGACCGCTTTCGACCAATTTGCGAGGAAATTGCGGGCTTTTTGATGAACTATGTCTTAGACATGAAGGGAAAATACAATGGCACCAGATCAAATTAGATGACGGGCTCTAGTAGTGGCTAGCTTGATGATCTCCATGTAATCGAATAGACGACGGTTCTAGTCCCTCTTATATATGGGATCTTTATATGTAAATTAATCCAGGAAACCGGGAAGCCGGGAAATCGTGAAAACGGGAAGCCGGGAAAACGTGAAACCGGGAAGCCGTACTGTGAGATCATAATCAAAGATTCCCTGGCATGGTGATACAATGCCTTCAAAGTAACATCAAACATCAATAATACTTCATGCAATATAAATACCACTATTCTTGAAGGATTGGATAAGCATATACCATTCCAAGTTCGAATATTCAGCTGCACCCCAAATGTGGCCAATTTCAGGAAATGCATGGTTCTTCAGCTAAAAGCAAAAAAATTGAAAGGGGAAATAACAGTGACAAACCCTTTCTACTATATTTTTTAATCAAACCTTGCACCTTTCAATAATCAAAGAGCTGACTGCTAACCTTCTGTTTTAAATGATCATGTAAATATTTCTTGTAATTCCAAAAGGCATTAGGAACCTCTCATGCGTTAATATTCCTGCAAAAAGTAAGATTGTCAAAATGATAAAAGAGATGACCCTATAAGCTGAAAGCTCCCTCCAATAACAAAGGCGAAACATTAACAAACATGAGAGTTACAGACTTAAAGTCGTTTTGATTTTAAGGCCAAAACTTCAACATCACATCCAAATGAGTGATTACTGGACTGGATTGCTCATGCTCAACACCAAATGATGCTGTCGATGGTATCTGCCATGCACCCCAACCACTATCCCACTAATCATGATAATTACAATTTAATAAGTAGACGATGCTTTCTTTGGATTCATGCTTTTTTATACATAATCATGGTTTATTACACTGGTAAACCGCTGGTATATCGAAAAGAAATTATGTGGAAATATGAAGAGAAAGGACAGACTAAGCTGAGATATGAGTAACTACACATGCTACAAATTTATACTGTGCATGAATTCTCAATAATCTATTTACCTCTAGTATCGTTAAGTCATGACCAAAGATTCCTCCCGAGGTCAGACCATACCTGCAAACTAACATAAAGCATCAATCATACTTCATGTGCCACGAACCTCACTATTCCCTTTGCATGGCAGATCTAGTCATCTCTTTTATTCTCGTCCCCACCCATGTTCACTAAACTAAGAAAATCATTAATTTACTGATGATGTGAGACTATTCCGATGATGTGATAAGTGGGGAGAATTGTTGGAAGGACTTCCTGAAATTTGGAAGTCCATCAGGTAACTTCGGTGAAGAGTATAGATCGGATCTTTTGCCTTTTCCTGATGGATTGTTGTCTGGATTACGTCATGTACAGGAAGCTACCTGCATGGCAAATTAAAATACAGATTAGTGGCCTAGGATGTGGTGCATGACCCATACGTATTGAATAATTAACCATGGGCACAGACCTCCAGATTTCACGTCCAGGGCTAGGACTGAAATTGGAGTACCGATGACGCGCAGGTTTTTCTGGAGTAGATGCCATGGCTTCACCTCAGCCGCCGCCGGCAACCATGTTTCCGAGCTGCACGGGAGAGGAGGGCTTTGTTCGAGGCAAGATGCCATGGCTTCACTTCAGCCGCCGCCACCAACCATGTTTCCAAGCTGCACGGGAGAAGAGGGGCTTCGTTCGAGAGGCGATGGACGGAAGGAGTATGCGTGACGAAATCTTTTTTCTTGTCTCCGGGCGTGCGCTAACAAACATCTAACGGCCAAAGTTAGATATCCCTTAATCGGATGGATAATATTAGCTAGTTTTCTAGGATTAACGTGGGAGCTTCTACGGTGCCTCCAATTAGTAAATATAATTACCTCTTGTACTGTGAGATCATAATCAAAGATTCCCTGGCATGGTGATACAATGCCTTCAAAGTAACATCAAACATCAATAATACTTCATGCAATATAAATACCACTATTCTTGAAGGATTGGATAAGCATATACCATTCCAAGTTCGAATATTCAGCTGCACCCCAAATGTGGCCAATTTCAGGAAATGCATGGTTCTTCAGCTAAAAGCAAAAAAATTGAAAGGGGAAATAACAGTGACAAACCCTTTCTACTATATTTTTTAATCAAACCTTGCACCTTTCAATAATCAAAGAGCTGACTGCTAACCTTCTGTTTTAAATGATCATGTAAATATTTCTTGTAATTCCAAAAGGCATTAGGAACCTCTCATGCGTTAATATTCCTGCAAAAAGTAAGATTGTCAAAATGATAAAAGAGATGACCCTATAAGCTGAAAGCTCCCTCCAATAACAAAGGCGAAACATTAACAAACATGAGAGTTACAGACTTAAAGTCGTTTTGATTTTAAGGCCAAAACTTCAACATCACATCCAAATGAGTGATTACTGGACTGGATTGCTCATGCTCAACACCAAATGATGCTGTCGATGGTATCTGCCATGCACCCCAACCACTATCCCACTAATCATGATAATTACAATTTAATAAGTAGACGATGCTTTCTTTGGATTCATGCTTTTTTATACATAATCATGGTTTATTACACTGGTAAACCGCTGGTATATCGAAAAGAAATTATGTGGAAATATGAAGAGAAAGGACAGACTAAGCTGAGATATGAGTAACTACACATGCTACAAATTTATACTGTGCATGAATTCTCAATAATCTATTTACCTCTAGTATCGTTAAGTCATGACCAAAGATTCTCTCCCGAGGTCAGACCATACCTGCAAACTAACATAAAGCATCAATCATACTTCATGTGCCACGAACCTCACTATTCCCTTTGCATGGCAGATCTAGTCATCTCTTTTATTCTCGTCCCCACCCATGTTCACTAAACTAAGAAAATCATTAATTTACTGATGATGTGAGACTATTCCGATGATGTGATAAGTGGGGAGAATTGTTGGAAGGACTTCCTGAAATTTGGAAGTCCATCAGGTAACTTCGGTGAAGAGTATAGATCGGATCTTTTGCCTTTTCCTGATGGATTGTTGTCTGGATTACGTCATGTACAGGAAGCTACCTGCATGGCAAATTAAAATACAGATTAGTGGCCTAGGATGTGGTGCATGACCCATACGTATTGAATAATTAACCATGGGCACAGACCTCCAGATTTCACGTCCAGGGCTAGGACTGAAATTGGAGTACCGATGACGCGCAGGTTTTTCTGGAGTAGATGCCATGGCTTCACCTCAGCCGCCGCCGGCAACCATGTTTCCGAGCTGCACGGGAGAGGAGGGCTTTGTTCGAGGCAAGATGCCATGGCTTCACTTCAGCCGCCGCCACCAACCATGTTTCCGAGCTGCACGGGAGAAGAGGGGCTTCGTTCGAGAGGCGATGGACGGAAGGAGTATGCGTGACGAAATCTTTTTTCTTGTCTCCGGGCGTGCGCTAACAAACATCTAACGGCCAAAGTTAGATATCGCTTAATCGGATGGATAATATTAGCTAGTTTTCTAGGATTAACGTGGGAGCTTCTACGGTGCCTCCAATTAGTAAATGTAATTACCTCTTGTACTGTGAGATCATAATCAAAGATTCCCTGGCATGGTGATACAATGCCTTCAAAGTAACATCAAACATCAATAATACTTCATGCAATATAAATACCACTATTCTTGAAGGATTGGATAAGCATATACCATTCCAAGTTCGAATATTCAGCTGCACCCCAAATGTGGCCAATTTCAGGAAATGCATGGTTCTTCAGCTAAAAGCAAAAAAATTGAAAGGGGAAATAACAGTGACAAACCCTTTCTACTATATTTTTTAATCAAACCTTGCACCTTTCAATAATCAAAGAGCTGACTGCTAACCTTCTGTTTTAAATGATCATGTAAATATTTCTTGTAATTCCAAAAGGCATTAGGAACCTCTCATGCGTTAATATTCCTGCAAAAAGTAAGATTGTCAAAATGATAAAAGAGATGACCCTATAAGCTGAAAGCTCCCTCCAATAACAAAGGCGAAACATTAACAAACATGAGAGTTACAGACTTACAGTCGTTTTGATTTTAAGGCCAAAACTTCAACATCACATCCAAATGAGTGATTACTGGACTGGATTGCTCATGCTCAACACCAAATGATGCTGTCGATGGTATCTGCCATGCACCCCAACCACTATCCCACTAATCATGATAATTACAATTTAATAAGTAGACGATGCTTTCTTTGGAT
The DNA here is from genome assembly GCA_947311845.1 of Poa pratensis. Taxonomy (NCBI): domain Eukaryota; kingdom Viridiplantae; phylum Streptophyta; class Magnoliopsida; order Poales; family Poaceae; genus Poa; species Poa pratensis. The sequence continues at coordinate 32,304,049 of CAMZMU010000082.1, read as the reverse complement.
TCATGCTTTTTATACATAATCATGGTTTATTACACTGGTAAACCGCTGGTATATCGAAAAGAAATTATGTGGAAATATGAAGAGAAAGGACAGACTAAGCTGAGATATGAGTAACTACACATGCTACAAATTTATACTGTGCATGAATTCTCAATAATCTATTTACCTCTAGTATCGTTAAGTCATGACCAAAGATTCTCTCCCGAGGTCAGACCATACCTGCAAACTAACATAAAGCATCAATCATACTTCATGTGCCACGAACCTCACTATTCCCTTTGCATGGCAGATCTAGTCATCTCTTTTATTCTCGTCCCCACCCATGTTCACTAAACTAAGAAAATCATTAATTTACTGATGATGTGAGACTATTCCGATGATGTGATAAGTGGGGAGAATTGTTGGAAGGACTTCCTGAAATTTGGAAGTCCATCAGGTAACTTCGGTGAAGAGTATAGATCGGATCTTTTGCCTTTTCCTGATGGATTGTTGTCTGGATTACGTCATGTACAGGAAGCTACCTGCATGGCAAATTAAAATACAGATTAGTGGCCTAGGATGTGGTGCATGACCCATACGTATTGAATAATTAACCATGGGCACAGACCTCCAGATTTCACGTCCAGGGCTAGGACTGAAATTGGAGTACCGATGACGCGCAGGTTTTTCTGGAGTAGATGCCATGGCTTCACCTCAGCCGCCGCCGCAACCATGTTTCCGAGCTGCACGGGAGAGGAGGGCTTTGTTCGAGGCAAGATGCCATGGCTTCACTTCAGCCGCCGCCACCAACCATGTTTCCGAGCTGCACGGGAGAAGAGGGGCTTCGTTCGAGAGGCGATGGACGGAAGGAGTATGCGTGACGAAATCTTTTTTCTTGTCTCCGGGCGTGCGCTAACAAACATCTAACGGCCAAAGTTAGATATCGCTTAATCGGATGGATAATATTAGCTAGTTTTCTAGGATTAACGTGGGAGCTTCTACGGTGCCTCCAATTAGTAAATGTAATTACCTCTTGTACTGTGAGATCATAATCAAAGATTCCCTGGCATGGTGATACAATGCCTTCAAAGTAACATCAAACATCAATAATACTTCATGCAATATAAATACCACTATTCTTGAAGGATTGGATAAGCATATACCATTCCAAGTTCGAATATTCAGCTGCACCCCAAATGTGGCCAATTTCAGGAAATGCATGGTTCTTCAGCTAAAAGCAAAAAAATTGAAAGGGGAAATAACAGTGACAAACCCTTTCTACTATATTTTTAATCAAACCTTGCACCTTTCAATAATCAAAGAGCTGACTGCTAACCTTCTGTTTTAAATGATCATGTAAATATTTCTTGTAATTCCAAAAGGCATTAGGAACCTCTCATGCGTTAATATTCCTGCAAAAAGTAAGATTGTCAAAATGATAAAAGAGATGACCCTATAAGCTGAAAGCTCCCTCCAATAACAAAGGCGAAACATTAACAAACATGAGAGTTACAGACTTACAGTCGTTTTGATTTTAAGGCCAAAACTTCAACATCACATCCAAATGAGTGATTACTGGACTGGATTGCTCATGCTCAACACCAAATGATGCTGTCGATGGTATCTGCCATGCACCCCAACCACTATCCCACTAATCATGATAATTACAATTTAATAAGTAGACGATGCTTTCTTTGGATTCATGCTTTTTTATACATAATCATGGTTTATTACACTGGTAAACCGCTGGTATATCGAAAAGAAATTATGTGGAAATATGAAGAGAAAGGACAGACTAAGCTGAGATATGAGTAACTACACATGCTACAAATTTATACTGTGCATGAATTCTCAATAATCTATTTACCTCTAGTATCGTTAAGTCATGACCAAAGATTCTCTCCCGAGGTCAGACCATACCTGCAAACTAACATAAAGCATCAATCATACTTCATGTGCCACGAACCTCACTATTCCCTTTGCATGGCAGATCTAGTCATCTCTTTTATTCTCGTCCCCACCCATGTTCACTAAACTAAGAAAATCATTAATTTACTGATGATGTGAGACTATTCCGATGATGTGATAAGTGGGGAGAATTGTTGGAAGGACTTCCTGAAATTTGGAAGTCCATCAGGTAACTTCGGTGAAGAGTATAGATCGGATCTTTTGCCTTTTCCTGATGGATTGTTGTCTGGATTACGTCATGTACAGGAAGCTACCTGCATGGCAAATTAAAATACAGATTAGTGGCCTAGGATGTGGTGCATGACCCATACGTATTGAATAATTAACCATGGGCACAGACCTCCAGATTTCACGTCCAGGGCTAGGACTGAAATTGGAGTACCGATGACGCGCAGGTTTTTCTGGAGTAGATGCCATGGCTTCACCTCAGCCGCCGCCGGCAACCATGTTTCCGAGCTGCACGGGAGAGGAGGGCTTTGTTCGAGGCAAGATGCCATGGCTTCACTTCAGCCGCCGCCACCAACCATGTTTCCGAGCTGCACGGGAGAAGAGGGGCTTCGTTCGAGAGGCGATGGACGGAAGGAGTATGCGTGACGAAATCTTTTTTCTTGTCTCCGGGCGTGCGCTAACAAACATCTAACGGCCAAAGTTAGATATCGCTTAATCGGATGGATAATATTAGCTAGTTTTCTAGGATTAACGTGGGAGCTTCTACGGTGCCTCCAATTAGTAAATGTAATTACCTCTTGTACTGTGAGATCATAATCAAAGATTCCCTGGCATGGTGATACAATGCCTTCAAAGTAACATCAAACATCAATAATACTTCATGCAATATAAATACCACTATTCTTGAAGGATTGGATAAGCATATACCATTCCAAGTTCGAATATTCAGCTGCACCCCAAATGTGGCCAATTTCAGGAAATGCATGGTTCTTCAGCTAAAAGCAAAAAAATTGAAAGGGGAAATAACAGTGACAAACCCTTTCTACTATATTTTTTAATCAAACCTTGCACCTTTCAATAATCAAAGAGCTGACTGCTAACCTTCTGTTTTAAATGATCATGTAAATATTTCTTGTAATTCCAAAAGGCATTAGGAACCTCTCATGCGTTAATATTCCTGCAAAAAGTAAGATTGTCAAAATGATAAAAGAGATGACCCTATAAGCTGAAAGCTCCCTCCAATAACAAAGGCGAAACATTAACAAACATGAGAGTTACAGACTTACAGTCGTTTTGATTTTAAGGCCAAAACTTCAACATCACATCCAAATGAGTGATTACTGGACTGGATTGCTCATGCTCAACACCAAATGATGCTGTCGATGGTATCTGCCATGCACCCCAACCACTATCCCACTAATCATGATAATTACAATTTAATAAGTAGACGATGCTTTCTTTGGATTCATGCTTTTTTATACATAATCATGGTTTATTACACTGGTAAACCGCTGGTATATCGAAAAGAAATTATGTGGAAATATGAAGAGAAAGGACAGACTAAGCTGAGATATGAGTAACTACACATGCTACAAATTTATACTGTGCATGAATTCTCAATAATCTATTTACCTCTAGTATCGTTAAGTCATGACCAAAGATTCTCTCCCGAGGTCAGACCATACCTGCAAACTAACATAAAGCATCAATCATACTTCATGTGCCACGAACCTCACTATTCCCTTTGCATGGCAGATCTAGTCATCTCTTTTATTCTCGTCCCCACCCATGTTCACTAAACTAAGAAAATCATTAATTTACTGATGATGTGAGACTATTCCGATGATGTGATAAGTGGGGAGAATTGTTGGAAGGACTTCCTGAAATTTGGAAGTCCATCAGGTAACTTCGGTGAAGAGTATAGATCGGATCTTTTGCCTTTTCCTGATGGATTGTTGTCTGGATTACGTCATGTACAGGAAGCTACCTGCATGGCAAATTAAAATACAGATTAGTGGCCTAGGATGTGGTGCATGACCCATACGTATTGAATAATTAACCATGGGCACAGACCTCCAGATTTCACGTCCAGGGCTAGGACTGAAATTGGAGTACCGATGACGCGCAGGTTTTTCTGGAGTAGATGCCATGGCTTCACCTCAGCCGCCGCCGGCAACCATGTTGCCGAGCTGCACGGGAGAGGAGGGCTTTGTTCGAGGCAAGATGCCATGGCTTCACTTCAGCCGCCGCCACCAACCATGTTTCCGAGCTGCACGGGAGAAGAGGGGCTTCGTTCGAGAGGCGATGGACGGAAGGAGTATGCGTGACGAAATCTTTTTTCTTGTCTCCGGGCGTGCGCTAACAAACATCTAACGGCCAAAGTTAGATATCGCTTAATCGGATGGATAATATTAGCTAGTTTTCTAGGATTAACGTGGGAGCTTCTACGGTGCCTCCAATTAGTAAATATAAGATTCCCAGTCTACCTTTCCGGGTCGATCCTCATCTTGCCGACTATACTGGTGGACACGTGTTGTCACACGGACAGGCCTCCCGTACCATTGCGTCGCCTAGCTTTATCGTTCCCAGGCCAAGAGGTCATGTTGCTGCCCACGGGTTCAAATCTCTGTCGGGCTAAAAAACGACGCAGGAGGTCCCAACTTGTTGCAACCTTGTTTCATTTCTATGTTTGACAGGCATGCACTGCGTTTTCTTGGTTACCGCCAATTTTTTATTTTTTTTTGAAATTTTATATCAGTCACCGAGTTGGATATAACTGGCGAAACAAGCCAACAATGGTGTTGTCATAGGAAACTTCCAATCTACTCGTAAAATGATTTGCTGGAGTGGCGGATCTAGAAATTTAAAAATTTACAGTAGGATATCCCACACCACAAAAATTGTTAGTGGAACAACGATGTCAGGAAATAGGTTCAAATAATAAGTTAACCTGAAGTCGAGCACTCGAGCCTGTGTCTAGCAAACAACCTAGTACTGTTACCATGGGCTAGCAACCGCCACTTTTGATACAGTTATGACTGCGTAATTTCTTAAAAGTATAAGCCTATAACACGGAAAGAACGCATGGTTGCTTCGTCGGCGAGGCAGAGGAATCTGCGGCGGAGGCCCCGGACGGCGGATGTATGCCGAGGCAGCGGCCTCGGGATGTGATGCGGTGATTGCCCAATGGGGTTTGGCCGTGACTTGGATCGTAAGGGTGGCGCCATGGTGCTTCGAGGGTTGCGAGGTCGTCGGACGGGCCGATAAAAATTGAGGAGTTAGTCTAGTTGGTAAACCGGGGCAGTGGCCCCGGATGTTGGCACACCGGTTGTGGTCACGGGAGGCTGCGCCTTGTAGCTAGGGCTACGGCCGGTCAAGTTGTGCGATGTCATGGCTCGCGTGCGAGTAGGGATGTCGGTGTAAGAATTATAAAATCCTAATACTTGTTGTTGTATTAATTGGACCCTCGTAGGGATATGTATAGTGGTACATTCTTTGTACCCAAGATGACTATGACGTGGATTACAAGATGGACTCTAACTCCTAGTCTATCTCTAATTGTACAAGTATAATATTCTAACATTCCCCCTCGGTTATCTGCCATGATTGTCAAAATGATAAAAGAGATGACCCTATAAGCTGAAAGCTCCCTCCAATAACAAAGGCGAAACATTAACAAACATGAGAGTTACAGACTTACAGTCGTTTTGATTTTAAGGCCAAAACTTCAACATCACATCCAAATGAGTGATTACTGGACTGGATTGCTCATGCTCAACACCAAATGATGCTGTCGATGGTATCTGCCATGCACCCCAACCACTATCCCACTAATCATGATAATTACAATTTAATAAGTAGACGATGCTTTCTTTGGATTCATGCTTTTTTATACATAATCATGGTTTATTACATTGGTAAACCGCTGGTATATCGAAAAGAAATTATGTGGAAATATGAAGAGAAAGGACAAACTAAGCTGAGATATGAGTAACTACACATGCTACAAATTTATACTGTGCATGAATTCTCAATAATCTATTTACCTCTAGTATCGTTAAGTCATGACCAAAGATTCTCTCCCGAGGTCAGACCATACCTGCAAACTAACATAAAGCATCAATCATACTTCATGTGCCACGAACCTCACTATTCCCTTTGCATGGCAGATCTAGTCATCTCTTTTATTCTCGTCCCCACCCATGTTCACTAAACTAAGAAAATCATTAATTTACTGATGATGTGAGACTATTCCGATGATGTGATAAGTGGGGAGAATTGTTGGAAGGACTTCCTGAAATTTGGAAGTCCATCAGGTAACTTCGGTGAAGAGTATAGATCGGATCTTTTGCCTTTTCCTGATGGATTGTTGTCTGGATTACGTCATGTACAGGAAGCTACCTGCATGGCAAATTAAAATACAGATTAGTGGCCTAGGATGTGGTGCATGACCCATACGTATTGAATAATTAACCATGGGCACAGACCTCCAGATTTCACGTCCAGGGCTAGGACTGAAATTGGAGTACCGATGACGCGCAGGTTTTTCTGGAGTAGATGCCATGGCTTCACCTCAGCCGCCGCCGGCAACCATGTTTCCGAGCTGCACGGGAGAGGAGGGCTTTGTTCGAGGCAAGATGCCATGGCTTCACTTCAGCCGCCGCCACCAACCATGTTTCCGAGCTGCACGGGAGAAGAGGGGCTTCGTTCGAGAGGCGATGGACGGAAGGAGTATGCGTGACGAAATCTTTTTTCTTGTCTCCGGGCGTGCGCTAACAAACATCTAACGGCCAAAGTTAGATATCGCTTAATCGGATGGATAATATTAGCTAGTTTTCTAGGATTAACGTGGGAGCTTCTTCGGTGCCTCCAATTAGTAAATATAAGATTCCCAGTCTACCTTTCCGGGTCGATCCTCATCTTGCCGACTATACTGGTGGACACGTGTTGTCACACGGACAGGCCTCCCGTACCATTGCGTCGCCTAGCTTTATCGTTCCCAGGCCAAGAGGTCATGTTGCTGCCCACGGTTCAAATCTCTGTCGGGCTAAAAAACGACGCAGGAGGTCCCAACTTGTTGCAACCTTGTTTCATTTCTATGTTTGACAGGCATGCACTGCGTTTTCTTGGTTACCGCCAATTTTTTATTTTTTTTTGAAATTTTATATCAGTCACCGTGTTGGATATAACTGGCGAAACAAGCCAACAATGGTGTTGTCATAGGAAACTTCCAATCTACTCGTAAAATGATTTGCTGGAGTGGCGGATCTAGAAATTTAAAAATTTACAGTAGGATATCCCACACCACAAAAATTGTTAGTGGAACAACGATGTCAGGAAATAGGTTCAAATAATAAGTTAACCTGAAGTCGAGCACTCGAGCCTGTGTCTAGCAAACAACCTAGTACTGTTACCATGGGCTAGCAACCGCCACTTTTGATACAGTTATGACTGCGTAATTTCTTAAAAGTATAAGCCTATAACACGGAAAGAACGCATGGTTGCTTCGTCGGCGAGGCAGAGGAATCTGCGGCGGAGGCCCCGGACGGCGGATGTATGCCGAGGCAGCGGCCTCGGGATGTGATGCGGTGATTGCCCAATGGGGTTTGGCCGTGACTTGGATCGTAAGGGTGGCGCCATGGTGCTTCGAGGGTTGCGAGGTCGTCGGACGGGCCGATAAAAATTGAGGAGTTAGTCTAGTTGGTAAACCGGGGCAGTGGCCCCGGATGTTGGCACACCGGTTGTGGTCACGGGAGGCTGCGCCTTGTAGCTAGGGCTACGGCCGGTCAAGTTGTGCGATGTCATGGCTCGCGTGCGAGTAGGGATGTCGGTGTAAGAATTATAAAATCCTAATACTTGTTGTTGTATTAATTGGACCCTCGTAGGGATATGTATAGTGGTACATTCTTTGTACCCAAGATGACTATGACGTGGATTACAAGATGGACTCTAACTCCTAGTCTATCTCTAATTGTACAAGTATAATATTCTAACATTCCCCCTCGGTTATCTGCCATGATTGTCAAAATGATAAAAGAGATGACCCTATAAGCTGAAAGCTCCCTCCAATAACAAAGGCGAAACATTAACAAACATGAGAGTTACAGACTTACAGTCGTTTTGATTTTAAGGCCAAAACTTCAACATCACATCCAAATGAGTGATTACTGGACTGGATTGCTCATGCTCAACACCAAATGATGCTGTCGATGGTATCTGCCATGCACCCCAACCACTATCCCACTAATCATGATAATTACAATTTAATAAGTAGACGATGCTTTCTTTGGATTCATGCTTTTTTATACATAATCATGGTTTATTACATTGGTAAACCGCTGGTATATCGAAAAGAAATTATGTGGAAATATGAAGAGAAAGGACAAACTAAGCTGAGATATGAGTAACTACACATGCTACAAAATTATACTGTGCATGAATTCTCAATAATCTATTTACCTCTAGTATCGTTAAGTCATGACCAAAGATTCTCTCCCGAGGTCAGACCATACCTGCAAACTAACATAAAGCATCAATCATACTTCATGTGCCACGAACCTCACTATTCCCTTTGCATGGCAGATCTAGTCATCTCTTTTATTCTCGTCCCCACCCATGTTCACTAAACTAAGAAAATCATTAATTTACTGATGATGTGAGACTATTCCGATGATGTGATAAGTGGGAGAATTGTTGGAAGGACTTCCTGAAATTTGGAAGTCCATCAGGTAACTTCGGTGAAGAGTATAGATCGGATCTTTTGCCTTTTCCTGATGGATTGTTGTCTGGATTACGTCATGTACAGGAAGCTACCTGCATGGCAAATTAAAATACAGATTAGTGGCCTAGGATGTGGTGCATGACCCATACGTATTGAATAATTAACCATGGGCACAGACCTCCAGATTTCACGTCCAGGGCTAGGACTGAAATTGGAGTACCGATGACGCGCAGGTTTTTCTGGAGTAGATGCCATGGCTTCACCTCAGCCGCCGCCGGCAACCATGTTTCCGAGCTGCACGGGAGAGGAGGGCTTTGTTCGAGGCAAGATGCCATGGCTTCACTTCAGCCGCCGCCACCAACCATGTTTCCGAGCTGCACGGAGAAGAGGGGCTTCGTTCGAGAGGCGATGGACGGAAGGAGTATGCGTGACGAAATCTTTTTTCTTGTCTCCGGGCGTGCGCTAACAAACATCTAACGGCCAAAGTTAGATATCGCTTAATCGGATGGATAATATTAGCTAGTTTTCTAGGATTAACGTGGGAGCTTCTACGGTGCCTCCAATTAGTAAATGTAATTACCTCTTGTACTGTGAGATCATAATCAAAGATTCCCTGGCATGGTGATACAATGCCTTCAAAGTAACATCAAACATCAATAATACTTCATGCAATATAAATACCACTATTCTTGAAGGATTGGATAAGCATATACCATTCCAAGTTCGAATATTCAGCTGCACCCCAAATGTGGCCAATTTCAGGAAATGCATGGTTCTTCAGCTAAAAGCAAAAAAATTGAAAGGGGAAATAACAGTGACAAACCCTTTCTACTATATTTTTTAATCAAACCTTGCACCTTTCAATAATCAAAGAGCTGACTGCTAACCTTCTGTTTTAAATGATCATGTAAATATTTCTTGTAATTCCAAAAGGCATTAGGAACCTCTCATGCGTTAATATTCCTGCAAAAAGTAAGATTGTCAAAATGATAAAAGAGATGACCCTATAAGCTGAAAGCTCCCTCCAATAACAAAGGCGAAACATTAACAAACATGAGAGTTACAGACTTACAGTCGTTTTGATTTTAAGGCCAAAACTTCAACATCACATCCAAATGAGTGATTACTGGACTGGATTGCTCATGCTCAACACCAAATGATGCTGTCGATGGTATCTGCCATGCACCCCAACCACTATCCCACTAATCATGATAATTACAATTTAATAAGTAGACGATGCTTTCTTTGGATTCATGCTTTTTTATACATAATCATGGTTTATTACACTGGTAAACCGCTGGTATATCGAAAAGAAATTATGTGGAAATATGAAGAGAAAGGACAGACTAAGCTGAGATATGAGTAACTACACATGCTACAAATTTATACTGTGCATGAATTCTCAATAATCTATTTACCTCTAGTATCGTTAAGTCATGACCAAAGATTCTCTCCCGAGGTCAGACCATACCTGCAAACTAACATAAAGCATCAATCATACTTCATGTGCCACGAACCTCACTATTCCCTTTGCATGGCAGATCTAGTCATCTCTTTTATTCTCGTCCCCACCCATGTTCACTAAACTAAGAAAATCATTAATTTACTGATGATGTGAGACTATTCCGATGATGTGATAAGTGGGGAGAATTGTTGGAAGGACTTCCTGAAATTTGGAAGTCCATCAGGTAACTTCGGTGAAGAGTATAGATCGGATCTTTTGCCTTTTCCTGATGGATTGTTGTCTGGATTACGTCATGTACAGGAAGCTACCTGCATGGCAAATTAAAATACAGATTAGTGGCCTAGGATGTGGTGCATGACCCATACGTATTGAATAATTAACCATGGGCACAGACCTCCAGATTTCACGTCCAGGGCTAGGACTGAAATTGGAGTACCGATGACGCGCAGGTTTTTCTGGAGTAGATGCCATGGCTTCACCTCAGCCGCCGCCGGCAACCATGTTTCCGAGCTGCACGGGAGAGGAGGGCTTTGTTCGAGGCAAGATGCCATGGCTTCACTTCAGCCGCCGCCACCAACCATGTTTCCGAGCTGCACGGGAGAAGAGGGGCTTCGTTCGAGAGGCGATGGACGGAAGGAGTATGCGTGACGAAATCTTTTTTCTTGTCTCCGGGCGTGCGCTAACAAACATCTAACGGCCAAAGTTAGATATCGCTTAATCGGATGGATAATATTAGCTAGTTTTCTAGGATTAACGTGGGAGCTTCTACGGTGCCTCCAATTAGTAAATATAAGATTCCCAGTCTACCTTTCCGGGTCGATCCTCATCTTGCCGACTATACTGGTGGACACGTGTTGTCACACGGACAGGCCTCCCGTACCATTGCGTCGCCTAGCTTTATCGTTCCCAGGCCAAGAGGTCATGTTGCTGCCCACGGGTTCAAATCTCTGTCGGGCTAAAAAACGACGCAGGAGGTCCCAACTTGTTGCAACCTTGTTTCATTTCTATGTTTGACAGGCATGCACTGCGTTTTCTTGGTTACCGCCAATTTTTTATTTTTTTTTGAAATTTTATATCAGTCACCGTGTTGGATATAACTGGCGAAACAAGCCAACAATGGTGTTGTCATAGGAAACTTCCAATCTACTCGTAAAATGATTTGCTGGAGTGGCGGATCTAGAAATTTAAAAATTTACAGTAGGATATCCCACACCACAAAAATTGTTAGTGGAACAACGATGTCAGGAAATAGGTTCAAATAATAAGTTAACCTGAAGTCGAGCACTCGAGCCTGTGTCTAGCAAACAACCTAGTACTGTTACCATGGGCTAGCAACCGCCACTTTTGATACAGTTATGACTGCGTAATTTCTTAAAAGTATAAGCCTATAACACGGAAAGAACGCATGGTTGCTTCGTCGGCGAGGCAGAGGAATCTGCGGCGGAGGCCCCGGACGGCGGATGTATGCCGAGGCAGCGGCCTCGGGATGTGATGCGGTGATTGCCCAATGGGGTTTGGCCGTGACTTGGATCGTAAGGGTGGCGCCATGGTGCTTCGAGGGTTGCGAGGTCGTCGGACGGGCCGATAAAAATTGAGGAGTTAGTCTAGTTGGTAAACCGGGGCAGTGGCCCCGGATGTTGGCACACCGGTTGTGGTCACGGGAGGCTGCGCCTTGTAGCTAGGGCTACGGCCGGTCAAGTTGTGCGATGTCATGGCTCGCGTGCGAGTAGGGATGTCGGTGTAAGAATTATAAAATCCTAATACTTGTTGTTGTATTAATTGGACCCTCGTAGGGATATGTATAGTGGTACATTCTTTGTACCCAAGATGACTATGACGTGGATTACAAGATGGACTCTAACTCCTAGTCTATCTCTAATTGTACAAGTATAATATTCTAACATTCCCCCTCGGTTATAGCGGAGTGAAGCGGATGACTGGATTTGAATGCTTGCACTTATGCCGTTTTCTCCTCTCCGTCATCAACAACTGCATCTCTGATGGTATTCCTTTATTATCTCCCGCAGTCACATGGGGAGTGGCGTTGACGCAAGTGACGACACAGACGATGTTGACTAGAATGTTGCTGATGAGTTGTTGTAGACGTTACTCTTGATGTCGATGCCGAGGTAGCCGATCATAATGTTGCTGTGGTCAAGATGGTTGTGGTCGATGTTGTACTCGTCGTAGTCGGTGTAGCCGCAATGCCGGAGACGCAAAAAATTGCGCTATGTGTATGACAAAGCTGCAATTGTGGTTTTTTAATGACGTTTTGCACCTTGTGAAGTTCACAGGTACCGTCGGAGCCGACGTTTTGCACCTTGAGAGGTACCGTCGGAGGCATCTTGCGGATGTTAGAGGACGCGTTCGTAGGTGAGTCCGCCAGTTTTGCAATGGCTGGGGGAATCCCACCGAGCACACAATGGTTTTGCTAGAACCACTAGTACAGATCGGGCAAACGCACACGGGCGACTTTGGCCATCGCACACGATTATAGCGCCCATCGCTATCCATGGGAGGGCGATGTGGAAAGACATCGCAGACGAGCAAATAATGCGTGTGCGATGTGGCAAACTTCGCAGACGCCTGGTTTCATGAAAGCGTGTGCGATAGACATCGCACACGCTTATATTTCTCTAGTCGTCTAGGTTACCAGCTATTTGCACATGCTTTAGTAAGTTCTTTTGTGTATGTTTAACAACTTATTGCTAACGCTTATCGTTGTTTTAGTCGTGTGTGTTTGAAGACCCATCACACACGTTTATAATTTATCAGGAACATGCCGGTAGCCTTTCATTTCAGATTCATACACTGCCAAGTAGCAAATCTGCTTGTTTTATTCATTTCACATTTGATATTCGTACATTGCGACAAAAGTATCAATTGCTAGCTATAAAAATGTGAAAACTATTCAAAAGAAGAAAGAACTTTTCTTGGTTACGTCTTTGTCTTAAATGCAAAAAATGTCTTCTAGCTGCACCTCATCATCTCGCAGATGACAGCAAGGGTAGACGCCACTCGTTGGAAAACAAGGATACTTCAGCAATCTCATCATCCTTCTTTCTGGACGCTATTTGAGAAACTTCGTTATCCTTTTTTGACCAATCTTTGTAGGCAAGGTGCAACCCCAAGAGAAAGAGAAATGCTTGCAAGTATTGCTACTTGCAAGTATTGCTCGAAGGCCCTACATATTTCGTGTATAAAAATCATTAAAGGGAGAATGTAAAAACAATGAAGAGAGTGCAAATCAAAATGCTTGTTCACTTACAAGGCACAAAAGAAGGATCTTATTCACCAACTAGGTATGGGGCAAAGCCCTCTGCCCCTTTCTTTTTCTTGTACAGTGCCACCAAAATATGATCCCTATTACACAAGTATAAAATATAGAAGATCATATATACAAGAATAAACAAGATCTAACAGTAGGAACCAGCCAATTAAACAAAGAAGCAACATAATCGAGGTGCACAAACATCTTACAGTACCACGCCAATAAACAAGGATCAACAAGATATTCTAACAGTAGAAACCAATATAGAAGATCTAACTGACCCAGCCTATTAAACAAAGATGCAACATAATCTAGGTGCAGTAAGATCTAACAGTACCACACAAATAAACAAGGACTAACAAGATATTCTAACAGATCGGGCAACTAACTAATCCGGCCTTGCTACAGCATGAACAAGATATTCTAACAGTACCACACAAATCCGGCCTTGCTAAACGAGCGCTAACCTTCGGGATCTCGACGATAAGACGGCGATATCGCCATGGGGGGGGGGGGGGGGGGGGAGGCCTTGGACAGGCATCCCGCGAGGTCATCGGCCGGCGGAGAAGGCCAGATGCGGCAGCGCCGCACCACGGGGGCGAAGAGGGCGTGTGCGACTATAGAGGAGAGGAGGCGGCTGGGAGAGTGGAGAGTGGACTATGTGTGGTCAAGCGCGTCTAGTCCTTACTTACCATGTAGGGTTTCACTTACTGGGCCCTAACGGCCCGGCAGATATCGCACACGATTATAGAGGAGTAAAGCGTGTGCGAGCATGCAGCCGTCTAAGAAGTTATCGCACACGGTTCTGCGCGTGCATAACCGTGGGCGATAGTTGTGCTAAAGAGTACATTTCGCACACGCTTTTCCCGAGTCATAATTGTGTGCGATATCTCTATTTTTTTTTGCCTAATTTATCAACTTCTGAACAAAACATTGAAAAACATTGGAGTACTAGACATAATGGAATCTGGTTAATAATATTTGGATAATATTAGTTGCTACCGGAAGGGCACCATTAATTCAAACGCATGGTTTGCCTACCCTTCTACAAAAAGATTGGACATTCCCAATCTCACAGTACGTACATGTATATAACACATAGAAAACACCTAGTAATACCTATCTAAGCATCGTCGTCGTCGTCAGAGAGGACGACAACGTCTTCCTCGCCGGCTAGGCCCTTGCCGTTGCTTGAGACCTCGGGATCGTCCGCGAGCGGGTTGCCGGAGCCTGAGGCCTCGGCATCGTGGCGAGCGGCGTTCCACTTGGCCAACTGCTTTGCCATGGCGCCCATCCAGAGCCGCATGTTCTTCTTGTCCTCCATCCTGGCGCGCAACAGCGCACACACCCGGTCCTTGCGAAGAGATTTGAAAGACTCCTCGACCACGCGATGCACCACTGCTTCCTCAAGCCGCGCCGACGCGATGGACACCTCCACCAACTTATGCTCCTGCAGTTCCTCTGGGCTGGCCAGCGGCTCGTCCGACGACGAACCCGAATTGCTGTCTTCGGGCTCCTCCACCATGAGGTCAACGAAGTTACCCCCAGCTTTGTGCGCTGGGGACAGCTCCTCCTTCGCCTCAGTCGGCGTGAAGTCGAATGAGCTACTCCCAACTACGGACGCTGTGGACAGCAGTTCCTCCGACAACGCCAGCGCGACGGCCAAATCTGCCATGGCTTCTGTGTTGTGAGGCATTGTACAAAAGCTAAATAAACAAATAGCCATGTCCGTCGACGAAATATATAGGCAAGCAGGAGTAGGCCAAAAGGCGGGAACACAATGGTATTTCATAATAAGCGCGAATTCTGAAAGAAGCGGGAAGACGAATTATTTAGATAGAAAAAAACTGTGTGTGATATATCGCCAACGCACACGAAATCTTCCAATAAAATGTGTGCGATGTGGAAACATCGCACACGAATTTCGCACTCCAATCTTGTGCGATAGATGAGCAGCGCACACGGCTATTCTCGCTCTGTCGTGTTCTTTAACAAATTTCATATATTATATATATTGATATTTCTAACAAATGACTTGCGAGGAAACATGCTAAACATAAGGAAAAGAGCAAAATAACTATTCCCTCTATCACAAAATACAAGGCGCCCTTTAATTTCGCTGGTCAATGACGCCCAACTTTGACCATGATTTGTATTTATAATATGACCATAAACTTATTATAAAATATATGAAATTAAAGAATTTTGCAAGACAAATCCAACAATACCATTTATACATTCTAGATCCTCATAACTCATAAAATATTAACGTTCAAAATTGAGCGCTGAAGACCAGCACAAAAATACAGTTTTTGATTTTCTTTTTCAAAATCGAGGAGCACTAGTGCCTGGGTGGTGCGTACAAAGTGTACTGGCCACCCAGCATACCCTGTGAGTCCGGACAATTTGGACACTCGTGACCTTGGGACGAAACTATAGCACAAACTAAACCTCGGGTAAAACCATTTCACGGCTGTAATCCTTTTGGGTAGCGCCCAACGATCAGACGCTACACATCCGGATGTGTAGCGCCCGAGCGTAAGGCGCTACACGCACATCCACGTCCAAATCTGGTAATCCACGTCCGTACCGTACGCACCGAGGTAGTGTAGCGTCTGATCATTAGACGCTATCTCGTGTAGTGTAGCGCCCAATCGTTGGGCGCTACTCAAAAGGGTTATAGCTGTGAAATGGTTTTGCCCAAGGTTCAGTTTGTGCTATAGTTTCGTCCCGAGGTTACCAATGTCCAAATCGCCGTGAGTCCGTCCTTGCGACGGTGGTCTGGACGACATTATTTCTTTTCGAAAAGGCAAGCTGAGCCCAGCTTCTACATCAATTGCTGCACACAAGATCGCGCAGTATTTTCAGTACAAAGGAACGATAAAGATACTAGATATTTTCGTCTCAAAATATAATGCATCTTTGATTTTTGCTGTAAGTTTGACTATGAATTATATTTATCACACATATACTAGACGTACCCATCAAAAGCCAGTGAGTGGCAAAGACTATCGTAGTTAGATTCTTCCCATGCCAGTTGCCATCCATGGACGGCAACTCATCTTCAAAAGCTCCTCTTACCGTTGCTGTTTCCACCATGTGCGCAATGGCTCAGTCTCTCGTCATGTTTGCAGTTCTCGTTGCCCTTACACTGCTCGCGCCCCTCGCTGCCGAACCATGGCCTTGGTGCGGTTCAGAAACCAACACAAAATTCGATGACAATAGCACGTACCAGGCGAGCCTCAACCTCATCGCCGCCACCCTCCCGAAGAACGCCTCGACGTCGCCGGACCTCTTCGCCACGGCCGAGGTCGGCGTCGTCCCAGAAAAGGTCTCGGCTCTCGCGCTCTGCGAGGGCGATCAAAACGCCACCTTCTGCCTCAGCTGCCTCGTCACGGCCTTCACCAGTCTTGAGAGCTTGTGCCCCTACCAGAAGGACGCCATCATCTACTACGATCGCTGCATGCTCCGCTACTCAAACGTCCAGTTCCTCTCCGCGGATCCAACATCTCACAAGCGCTTGAAAGAAACACACCCCTGATCCAACATCTCACAAGCGCTTGAAAGAAACACACGAACCGTGTGCTTCTTTAGTCCCGGTTGGTAACACCAACCCTCGGGCTCACCCCTGATCCAACGTCTCACAAGCGCTTGAAAGAAACACACGATCCGTGTGCTTCTTTAGTCCCGGTTGGTAACACCAACCGGGACTAAAGTCGGGCTTTGCGGAGCCACGTGTCCTCCCACGAGGTCGAGCGTGCTCGGCAGAGCGCGCTTGGAAGTTACCGCGGGAGCCTATCCCGCTATGCCCACGAGCCCGGCGTGGAGAGGAATGCCCTGCTACCGGCCTCCTGCTCCGGTGCCGGAGGAGGATGCGTACGCCACAGGGGTGGCGTGGGGATCCGCGGCCGTACCTCCACCAGTCGCCGCCGCCCCTCCCGACGAGGAGGATGACGATGACGACGACTTCGACTGGAGCGACCATGGGGAAGAGCGCGGCGGGCCGCAGATGCAGGAGGCCCTTGAAGCCTCCTTCCGGTCCGTCCACGACGACCGTGTACAGCGAGCCAGAACTGCCTGCCAGCTCAAGGCGAAGGAGGCTTCCGATCTGGATTGGGCGCTGAAAGACTCATCCTCCATGGATCTTGCCCTCCGCCACAAACGTGCGCGCGAGAACCGGGCGGCCGCAAACGGGGCTGGCTCCTCCCGCCGTTCCCCCTAATCCTATGGCCTCCGAGCAACAAGTCCGTTTATGTAGTAACGTAATTGTTAGTAATGTGTAATAATGTATCATTTTATGTAAGTATGTTGGATGTTGTTAAAGATGTTTTTAAAATAAAGAGATGTCTTTTAAATTTAAACAATATTAGTTAATGCATTTTTTAAATTGAAATACTTTTCAATGTTGCAAATTTAAACAACAGAAAATTGCTTTGGATTAGTGTTGCAAATTCAAACACTTTTCATGTTGTATTTTTTTTCAGGTTCGAAAGTATGCAGAAGTTATTAAAATGCATATTTAAATTAACATTCAAATATTCGCGCGCAAAATTTTAAAACTTTGAGCGTTGGAACGAAAAGAGGGACCCTTTGGTCCCGGGTGGTGCCACGACTCGGGACCAGAGGCCTCTTTGCACGCGCTGGGCGAAAAGACCTCTGGTCCCGGGTCGTGGCACCACCCGGGACCAAAGGGTGCCCTCTCGTCCCGGGCCGTGGCACCGCCCGGGACCAAAGCTCCTCTGGTATATATACCAGGGAGTTGACCCCGGGTCGAGCCACGACCCGGGAGATCTTCTTCTTCTTCTTCCCCACAGCGCCCCCACGCCGCCGCCTCCGCACGCCATTAGGCTGCCGGATTTTCCGGCCAGCCCTCCGCCGCGCCGCCCGCGCCTCCGCCGCTCCCTCTCCGCGCGCCCGAGCTCTCCGCTGCTCCCTCTCCGCGCGCCCGAGCTCTCCGTGCGCCCGCACCGTCTCCGGCCGCCGCCGCCGTCCACCCGCACCGCCTCGCCCACCTCCTCCTCCGCCGCTGCGCCGTCGACCGGCCTCCGCCAAGTCCGCCGCCGGCGGCCGCCCTCCCAAGCACCGGTGAGCTTTTTTTTCTAAAGTTTTTTCCTAAGTTTTTTTCCTAAGTTTTTTTGCTAATTAACTTAGTGTAATTTGCTAAGTTAGTGTACTGTTTTGCTTAGTATACTAGGTTAGTGTTGATTAGCTAGGTTAGTTTTGAGTTTAGTTTTTAGTTTTTAGTTTCATAGTTTAATTAGCTAGGTTAGTTTTTTGTTGTTAAGTATAGTATACTTATATTAGTATATTTTCTTAGGTAGATTTTGCTAAGGGTAGAAATATTTTAGTATTAGAAATTTTGCTGTTGTTGTTGAGTTTAATTAGCTAGGTAGCTCTTTTGTTGTTGAGTTTTGTAATAGTTAAGCAATGGACGATGGAGATGTTCCTCCCTTCCAAAACAGAGAAGGGGAAGATGTGTTGCTCGACTATATCCGGCAACCCGCGGATGGTGATGAACACATTGGAGCAGAAGAAGATGGCTCCGAGTTTTTGAACGACTCCGGTCCGGGAATGGAGGTGGAACAAAGCGTCCAAGGGCAAACTAGCACAGTTGGTGAACCCTCAGTCCGGCGTGGTATATTAAGCCTCTATTTGATAGATGTAAAATTTTATTTGTATATATATATATTAACAAATGTTTCTTCTTTTTAGACCTCCGCATCGACCCAAACTACTAAACGAGGCCATGCCAAAGGGTTGGGAATAAAAGATCATTTCAGAATTGAGTCAGTCTCTTCAGATGGCAAACCGTTGGCGCCTCCGAAGAGCGCATCTAAGTTTGTGCATCAATGTGGAGTTGTTGTCAGGGACAATGTTCCGATCAGCCTTTCGGAATGGAATCAGATAAAAAACTTAGAGGGCAATTATTATGTCACCGAGAGAACTAAAGATATATGTTGGAAGAAGCTCATGGCACATTTCACTCTGCCGGTGTTGGATAGTCCCGAAAGGACAAAAGCCATGACGGACAAAGTCAAGCATTGGGCTCTGAAGAAGATGGCTGAACAATTCAATAAATGGAAGAACAGATTATACCGTGATTGGGTCGACAAAAAGAAAGTTCCAGATTTCACTGGGACACTAGAGAGGCAGCGGCCTCACTGGCCGGCATTTCTGCAATACAAGGATACAGAACTAGCCAAGGAAAGATCGGCAAAGAATAAGTTGAATGCAGCGAAGAAGATATATCACCATCAGTTGGGTGGAGGTGGCTACGTAACTGCCGAGCCTAAGTGGGATCGGATTGAGGCCACTATGCGCGAAAAAGGGATCATTCCAGTTACAGATTTGTGGCCCCGTAGGGTCAGAAATTGGATACTTGCTCATGGGGGGAGTATGACGTCGCAACAGGCGATGTAATAGTTGATGAAACGAAAGAAACTCCTATACCCCGGCAAACAATTCTGGATGCAATCGCCGATGCTCGTGAGGGAAGGTTTTATCCCGACAGAGAATACGACGAGCTGTGGAAGGCCCTCGGTACTAAAGAAAAAGGAGGATCTGTTCGAGGCAGGGGAGGTGTGACGTGGCATGAAGGGTTTCCTGAGGACCGTGACTCTTATAGAAGCCGAGAAAGAGCAAAGAGGAGGAAGGAGCAGGAGCAACACGACCGGTTGAGCAAAGTGGAAAATATCATTAGCCAACAACAACAGGAACTAGATGAATTGCGGCGCGCGCAATCTTCTCGAGGGGCAACTCATCAGCTGCAGCTGCAAGATGAGGGTCCGTCTCAACGGAAAAGCAGCGTGGCTTCCACGACGTCGGTGCTGATGAGGCATCGAACCAAACATACCCCGTGGATTCTATCACTGAGAAGAAAACTTGTGAGCTACATGAGGCAGTGAGAAACTTAACCATGAAGGCGGCGGACGGCTATGCTTTACCTTGTGAATCTACAACACTGTATGTGGCAATGAGATTCCAGTGGCTATGCTCGTGTCGGCGTGGATCAAGTTTACCCCGGATTTGAATCACTCGAACTTCATTTCCCTGGAGGTGATGATGAGAGGACACTGGGAGATGTCCAGGGTGGACTCATTCTATGGCCCAAGAAATTGATCATGTTTCCAGGCTGGACACCGCCGCCAAGGCCACCATCGCCTTCTCGATCTCCGTCGCCGCGTCAGCCGAATCCGTCGCCGCGTCAGCCGACTCCGTCGCCGCGTCAGCCGACTCCTGAGCCCGTCAGCCGACTCCGTCGCCGCGTCAGCCGACTCCTGAGCCGTCTCCACCGCCTCCGCCCACTAAGGCTAACGGTCGAAAGGGGATGAAGACCACCGCCATGGGTTCCCGACCCAAACCCCGACTTGAGCCCCTGCCAAAAGTACCGAAGGTTCCTCCCCCGAGACCTTACGACGTCGAGTGTACTCAAGAGGAAGCCAGGGTGTGGCTACAAACAGAATCGAGAAGACAGTTTGCAGAAATGGCTGAGAAAAGAAAACCTAAGCCAAAGGAAAAGTATTCGGAAGCTCAAACACAATTTGCTGTTAGTTTCCTTACTCAGCCATCGCAAATTTCGATAAATAGGCCAGATGACTATGTACGGACTATGAGGAAAATTCCACCCGGCGGGAAAAGGAGAAGAGATGTTGCCCAGCTCGGACATCAGTCAAATCAGTCCATCTCCCCGCTCAAGGTGGCCACTGATATGGGCTCTGCGCTTGAGAACGATAGCGCTTACCGCGCGCAATTTGCTGCAGATATTGGTATTTCACTTTCTCAACTGGATGCAGATGATATCCCCCCTATGGGACCTACTAGATGGACCTGGGAATACGGGAAGGATCTAGTGTCACCTGATGAGCTCCAGAATCTACCAACACAAATGACAAGACTGCATAAATGGTACAAGAATGTCACAAGTGAAGGTCGAATATTGATCCCGGTGAAAATTACAGATGAACATTTCAACGGTGCAGACGAGATAACTATACCTATTGAAGAAATCTATCAGTTATACCAGCTTGACGCCCTCGACTTGAGCATCTCACTACCTATTGTCTGTAAGTGATTCAATTCATTTATTTTCTAAAATAAAGTCTATAGCTTAGCTCGGTCATTGCCTGTTCTAATTATGCTCACTACGGTATTATGCAGAATGAAGAGCGATGAATGTGACAGAAACCGAGTGTTTGAGATTGGGTTCATCGACCCAAGCCGAGTTAATGAAAAATTGCTACGTGACCACCACGAGGAAACGGTGAACACCTTGTTTAGGTCCATCCGGGACCAAAATTATAAAGGGAAGATATTGTTTCCTTACCACTTAAGGTAAGAGTCTTACTGTCTTGTACACATTGGTTTTTGCTTTCTCGATGTTAAGTGTAACTGATTAGTTACTGACATATATAAACGTGCGCAGCGCCCATTACATTCTGTTAATCATTCAAATCGATAGAGCAGAAGTTGAAATCTTGGACTCATTGCACTGGCCCAAAGAGCGGCACGAATATATCCAAGGAGTGCTCAAACGGTAATTTCAATCTTTATCGTATTACATCGGTCTCTTTCCTTCCATTCCTGAGATATCAAGTAACTAATTAATAACTCATTTATTCAATTGTTTGATGGGCAGGGTTTGGAAAGCTTTCCGAAATGCTAATGCTACACCTGGTCAATTTAAAGAGGAACTTACTTTTGTTTACCCCAAAGTAAGTAGTACGAGCTAGGTGTTCGCGCATCCCTTTTAATTCAAATTTCAATACCATCGTGATGCTTGATTATTATTTGATTGAAATCTATTCTCGTGTAGTACTTGGATAGGCAGCCTCCCGGGACCAATTTGTGTGGATATTACGTCTGCGAGTGGATTCGCACGATAGTCTCTGAGCGGAACCCAGGGACATTTATCGAAGTAAGTGAACAAATAAATTCACAATTTCATTTTATAACCATCAATTGTGTTGAGTGTCATTCATAATTTCTGTTATGATGATTGAAATTCATATTAATCTCCCTTCTTTTATAGATGGATCGAATGCGGAGGGACCTGCAACTAAAGGACCGCTTTCGACCAATTTGCGAGGAAATTGCGGGCTTTTTGATGAACTATGTCTTAGACATGAAGGGAAAATACAATGGCACCAGATCAAATTAGATGACGGGCTCTAGTAGTGGCTAGCTTGATGATCTCCATGTAATCGAATAGATGACGGTTCTAGTCCCTCTTATATATGGGATCTTTATATGTAAATTAATCCAGGAAACCGGGAAGCCGGGAAATCGTGAAAACGGGAAGCCGGGAAAACGTGAAACCGGGAAGCCGGGAAGCCGTACTGTGAGATCATAATCAAAGATTCCCTGGCATGGTGATACAATGCCTTCAAAGTAACATCAAACATCAATAATACTTCATGCAATATAAATACCACTATTCTTGAAGGATTGGATAAGCATATACCATTCCAAGTTCGAATATTCAGCTGCACCCCAAATGTGGCCAATTTCAGGAAATGCATGGTTCTTCAGCTAAAAGCAAAAAAATTGAAAGGGGAAATAACAGTGACAAACCCTTTCTACTATATTTTTTAATCAAACCTTGCACCTTTCAATAATCAAAGAGCTGACTGCTAACCTTCTGTTTTAAATGATCATGTAAATATTTCTTGTAATTCCAAAAGGCATTAGGAACCTCTCATGCGTTAATATTCCTGCAAAAAGTAAGATTGTCAAAATGATAAAAGAGATGACCCTATAAGCTGAAAGCTCCCTCCAATAACAAAGGCGAAACATTAACAAACATGAGAGTTACAGACTTAAAGTCGTTTTGATTTTAAGGCCAAAACTTCAACATCACATCCAAATGAGTGATTACTGGACTGGATTGCTCATGCTCAACACCAAATGATGCTGTCGATGGTATCTGCCATGCACCCCAACCACTATCCCACTAATCATGATAATTACAATTTAATAAGTAGACGATGCTTTCTTTGGATTCATGCTTTTTTATACATAATCATGGTTTATTACACGGTAAACCGCTGGTATATCGAAAAGAAATTATGTGGAAATATGAAGAGAAAGGACAGACTAAGCTGAGATATGAGTAACTACACATGCTACAAATTTATACTGTGCATGAATTCTCAATAATCTATTTACCTCTAGTATCGTTAAGTCATGACCAAAGATTCTCTCCCGAGGTCAGACCATACCTGCAAACTAACATAAAGCATCAATCATACTTCATGTGCCACGAACCTCACTATTCCCTTTGCATGGCAGATCTAGTCATCTCTTTTATTCTCGTCCCCACCCATGTTCACTAAACTAAGAAAATCATTAATTTACTGATGATGTGAGACTATTCCGATGATGTGATAAGTGGGGAGAATTGTTGGAAGGACTTCCTGAAATTTGGAAGTCCATCAGGTAACTTCGGTGAAGAGTATAGATCGGATCTTTTGCCTTTTCCTGATGGATTGTTGTCTGGATTACGTCATGTACAGGAAGCTACCTGCATGGCAAATTAAAATACAGATTAGTGGCCTAGGATGTGGTGCATGACCCATACGTATTGAATAATTAACCATGGGCACAGACCTCCAGATTTCACGTCCAGGGCTAGGACTGAAATTGGAGTACCGATGACGCGCAGGTTTTTCTGGAGTAGATGCCATGGCTTCACCTCAGCCGCCGCCGGCAACCATGTTTCCGAGCTGCACGGGAGAGGAGGGCTTTGTTCGAGGCAAGATGCCATGGCTTCACTTCAGCCGCCGCCACCAACCATGTTTCCGAGCTGCACGGGAGAAGAGGGGCTTCGTTCGAGAGGCGATGGACGGAAGGAGTATGCGTGACGAAATCTTTTTTCTTGTCTCCGGGCGTGCGCTAACAAACATCTAACGGCCAAAGTTAGATATCGCTTAATCGGATGGATAATATTAGCTAGTTTTCTAGGATTAACGTGGGAGGTTCTACGGTGCCTCCAATTAGTAAATGTAATTACCTCTTGTACTGTGAGATCATAATCAAAGATTCCCTGGCATGGTGATACAATGCCTTCAAAGTAACATCAAACATCAATAATACTTCATGCAATATAAATACCACTATTCTTGAAGGATTGGATAAGCATATACCATTCCAAGTTCGAAATACAGCTGCACCCCAAATGTGGCCAATTTCAGGAAATGCATGGTTCTTCAGCTAAAAGCAAAAAAATTGAAAGGGGAAATAACAGTGACAAACCCTTTCTACTATATTTTTTAATCAAACCTTGCACCTTTCAATAATCAAAGAGCTGACTGCTAACCTTCTGTTTTAAATGATCATGTAAATATTTCTTGTAATTCCAAAAGGCATTAGGAACCTCTCATGCGTTAATATTCCTGCAAAAAGTAAGATTGTCAAAATGATAAAAGAGATGACCCTATAAGCTGAAAGCTCCCTCCAATAACAAAGGCGAAACATTAACAAACATGAGAGTTACAGACTTAAAGTCGTTTTGATTTTAAGGCCAAAACTTCAACATCACATCCAAATGAGTGATTACTGGACTGGATTGCTCATGCTCAACACCAAATGATGCTGTCGATGGTATCTGCCATGCACCCCAACCACTATCCCACTAATCATGATAATTACAATTTAATAAGTAGACGATGCTTTCTTTGGATTCATGCTTTTTTATACATAATCATGGTTTATTACACCGGTAAACCGCTGGTATATCGAAAAGAAATTATGTGGAAATATGAAGAGAAAGGACAGACTAAGCTGAGATATGAGTAACTACACATGCTACAAATTTATACTGTGCATGAATTCTCAATAATCTATTTACCTCTAGTATCGTTAAGTCATGACCAAAGATTCTCTCCCGAGGTCAGACCATACCTGCAAACTAACATAAAGCATCAATCATACTTCATGTGCCACGAACCTCACTATTCCCTTTGCATGGCAGATCTAGTCATCTCTTTTATTCTCGTCCCCACCCATGTTCACTAAACTAAGAAAATCATTAATTTACTGATGATGTGAGACTATTCCGATGATGTGATAAGTGGGGAGAATTGTTGGAAGGACTTCCTGAAATTTGGAAGTCCATCAGGTAACTTCGGTGAAGAGTATAGATCGGATCTTTTGCCTTTTCCTGATGGATTGTTGTCTGGATTACGTCATGTACAGGAAGCTACCTGCATGGCAAATTAAAATACAGATTAGTGGCCTAGGATGTGGTGCATGACCCATACGTATTGAATAATTAACCATGGGCACAGACCTCCAGATTTCACGTCCAGGGCTAGGACTGAAATTGGAGTACCGATGACGCGCAGGTTTTTCTGGAGTAGATGCCATGGCTTCACCTCAGCCGCCGCCGGCAACCATGTTTCCGAGCTGCACGGGAGAGGAGGGCTTTGTTCGAGGCAAGATGCCATGGCTTCACTTCAGCCGCCGCCACCAACCATGTTTCCGAGCTGCACGGGAGAAGAGGGGCTTCGTTCGAGAGGCGATGGACGGAAGGAGTATGCGTGACGAAATCTTTTTTCTTGTCTCCGGGCGTGCGCTAACAAACATCTAACGGCCAAAGTTAGATATCGCTTAATCGGATGGATAATATTAGCTAGTTTTCTAGGATTAACGTGGGAGCTTCTACGGTGCCTCCAATTAGTAAATGTAATTACCTCTTGTACTGTGAGATCATAATCAAAGATTCCCTGGCATGGTGATACAATGCCTTCAAAGTAACATCAAACATCAATAATACTTCATGCAATATAAATACCACTATTCTTGAAGGATTGGATAAGCATATACCATTCCAAGTTCGAAAATACAGCTGCACCCCAAATGTGGCCAATTTCAGGAAATGCATGGTTCTTCAGCTAAAAGCAAAAAAATTGAAAGGGGAAATAACAGTGACAAACCCTTTCTACTATATTTTTTAATCAAACCTTGCACCTTTCAATAATCAAAGAGCTGACTGCTAACCTTCTGTTTTAAATGATCATGTAAATATTTCTTGTAATTCCAAAAGGCATTAGGAACCTCTCATGCGTTAATATTCCTGCAAAAAGTAAGATTGTCAAAATGATAAAAGAGATGACCCTATAAGCTGAAAGCTCCCTCCAATAACAAAGGCGAAACATTAACAAACATGAGAGTTACAGACTTACAGTCGTTTTGATTTTAAGGCCAAAACTTCAACATCACATCCAAATGAGTGATTACTGGACTGGATTGCTCATGCTCAACACCAAATGATGCTGTCGATGGTATCTGCCATGCACCCCAACCACTATCCCACTAATCATGATAATTACAATTTAATAAGTAGACGATGCTTTCTTTGGATTCATGCTTTTTTATACATAATCATGGTTTATTACACTGGTAAACCGCTGGTATATCGAAAAGAAATTATGTGGAAATATGAAGAGAAAGGACAGACTAAGCTGAGATATGAGTAACTACACATGCTACAAATTTATACTGTGCATGAATTCTCAATAATCTATTTACCTCTAGTATCGTTAAGTCATGACCAAAGATTCTCTCCCGAGGTCAGACCATACCTGCAAACTAACATAAAGCATCAATCATACTTCATGTGCCACGAACCTCACTATTCCCTTTGCATGGCAGATCTAGTCATCTCTTTTATTCTCGTCCCCACCCATGTTCACTAAACTAAGAAAATCATTAATTTACTGATGATGTGAGACTATTCCGATGATGTGATAAGTGGGGAGAATTGTTGGAAGGACTTCCTGAAATTTGGAAGTCCATCAGGTAACTTCGGTGAAGAGTATAGATCGGATCTTTTGCCTTTTCCTGATGGATTGTTGTCTGGATTACGTCATGTACAGGAAGCTACCTGCATGGCAAATTAAAATACAGATTAGTGGCCTAGGATGTGGTGCATGACCCATACGTATTGAATAATTAACCATGGGCACAGACCTCCAGATTTCACGTCCAGGGCTAGGACTGAAATTGGAGTACCGATGACGCGCAGGTTTTTCTGGAGTAGATGCCATGGCTTCACCTCAGCCGCCGCCGGCAACCATGTTTCCGAGCTGCACGGGAGAGGAGGGCTTTGTTCGAGGCAAGATGCCATGGCTTCACTTCAGCCGCCGCCACCAACCATGTTTCCGAGCTGCACGGGAGAAGAGGGGCTTCGTTCGAGAGGCGATGGACGGAAGGAGTATGCGTGACGAAATCTTTTTTCTTGTCTCCGGGCGTGCGCTAACAAACATCTAACGGCCAAAGTTAGATATCGCTTAATCGGATGGATAATATTAGCTAGTTTTCTAGGATTAACGTGGGAGCTTCTACGGTGCCTCCAATTAGTAAATATAAGATTCCCAGTCTACCTTTCCGGGTCGATCCTCATCTTGCCGACTATACTGGTGGACACGTGTTGTCACACGGACAGGCCTCCCGTACCATTGCGTCGCCTAGCTTTATCGTTCCCAGGCCAAGAGGTCATGTTGCTGCCCACGGGTTCAAATCTCTGTCGGGCTAAAAAACGACGCAGGAGGTCCCAACTTGTTGCAACCTTGTTTCATTTCTATGTTTGACAGGCATGCACTGCGTTAACTTGGTTACCGCCAATTTTTTATTTTTTTTTGAAATTTTATATCAGTCACCGTGTTGGATATAACTGGCGAAACAAGCCAACAATGGTGTTGTCATAGGAAACTTCCAATCTACTCGTAAAATGATTTGCTGGAGTGGCGGATCTAGAAATTTAAAAATTTACAGTAGGATATCCCACACCACAAAAATTGTTAGTGGAACAACGATGTCAGGAAATAGGTTCAAATAATAAGTTAACCTGAAGTCGAGCACTCGAGCCTGTGTCTAGCAAACAACCTAGTACTGTTACCATGGGCTAGCAACCGCCACTTTTGATACAGTTATGACTGCGTAATTTCTTAAAAGTATAAGCCTATAACACGGAAAGAACGCATGGTTGCTTCGTCGGCGAGGCAGAGGAATCTGCGGCGGAGGCCCCGGACGGCGGATGTATGCCGAGGCAGCGGCCTCGGGATGTGATGCGGTGATTGCCCAATGGGGTTTGGCCGTGACTTGGATCGTAAGGGTGGCGCCATGGTGCTTCGAGGGTTGCGAGGTCGTCGGACGGGCCGATAAAAATTGAGGAGTTAGTCTAGTTGGTAAACCGGGGCAGTGGCCCCGGATGTTGGCACACCGGTTGTGGTCACGGGAGGCTGCGCCTTGTAGCTAGGGCTACGGCCGGTCAAGTTGTGCGATGTCATGGCTCGCGTGCGAGTAGGGATGTCGGTGTAAGAATTATAAAATCCTAATACTTGTTGTTGTATTAATTGGACCCTCGTAGGGATATG
Organism: Poa pratensis; assembly: GCA_947311845.1. NCBI lineage: Eukaryota > Viridiplantae > Streptophyta > Magnoliopsida > Poales > Poaceae > Poa > Poa pratensis. The sequence goes on along the minus strand of CAMZMU010000082.1, from coordinate 32,275,322 downwards.
TATAGTGGTACATTCTTTGTACCCAAGATGACTATGACGTGGATTACAAGATGGACTCTAACTCCTAGTCTATCTCTAATTGTACAAGTATAATATTCTAACATTCCCCCTCGGTTATCTGCCATGATTGTCAAAATGATAAAAGAGATGACCCTATAAGCTGAAAGCTCCCTCCAATAACAAAGGCGAAACATTAACAAACATGAGAGTTACAGACTTACAGTCGTTTTGATTTTAAGGCCAAAACTTCAACATCACATCCAAATGAGTGATTACTGGACTGGATTGCTCATGCTCAACACCAAATGATGCTGTCGATGGTATCTGCCATGCACCCCAACCACTATCCCACTAATCATGATAATTACAATTTAATAAGTAGACGATGCTTTCTTTGGATTCATGCTTTTTTATACATAATCATGGTTTATTACACTGGTAAACCGCTGGTATATCGAAAAGAAATTATGTGGAAATATGAAGAGAAAGGACAGACTAAGCTGAGATATGAGTAACTACACATGCTACAAATTTATACTGTGCATGAATTCTCAATAATCTATTTACCTCTAGTATCGTTAAGTCATGACCAAAGATTCTCTCCCGAGGTCAGACCATACCTGCAAACTAACATAAAGCATCAATCATACTTCATGTGCCACGAACCTCACTATTCCCTTTGCATGGCAGATCTAGTCATCTCTTTTATTCTCGTCCCCACCCATGTTCACTAAACTAAGAAAATCATTAATTTACTGATGATGTGAGACTATTCCGATGATGTGATAAGTGGGGAGAATTGTTGGAAGGACTTCCTGAAATTTGGAAGTCCATCAGGTAACTTCGGTGAAGAGTATAGATCGGATCTTTTGCCTTTTCCTGATGGATTGTTGTCTGGATTACGTCATGTACAGGAAGCTACCTGCATGGCAAATTAAAATACAGATTAGTGGCCTAGGATGTGGTGCATGACCCATACGTATTGAATAATTAACCATGGGCACAGACCTCCAGATTTCACGTCCAGGGCTAGGACTGAAATTGGAGTACCGATGACGCGCAGGTTTTTCTGGAGTAGATGCCATGGCTTCACCTCAGCCGCCGCCGGCAACCATGTTTCCGAGCTGCACGGGAGAGGAGGGCTTTGTTCGAGGCAAGATGCCATGGCTTCACTTCAGCCGCCGCCACCAACCATGTTTCCGAGCTGCACGGGAGAAGAGGGGCTTCGTTCGAGAGGCGATGGACGGAAGGAGTATGCGTGACGAAATCTTTTTTCTTGTCTCCGGGCGTGCGCTAACAAACATCTAACGGCCAAAGTTAGATATCGCTTAATCGGATGGATAATATTAGCTAGTTTTCTAGGATTAACGTGGGAGCTTCTACGGTGCCTCCAATTAGTAAATGTAATTACCTCTTGTACTGTGAGATCATAATCAAAGATTCCCTGGCATGGTGATACAATGCCTTCAAAGTAACATCAAACATCAATAATACTTCATGCAATATAAATACCACTATTCTTGAAGGATTGGATAAGCATATACCATTCCAAGTTCGAATATTCAGCTGCACCCCAAATGTGGCCAATTTCAGGAAATGCATGGTTCTTCAGCTAAAAGCAAAAAAATTGAAAGGGGAAATAACAGTGACAAACCCTTTCTACTATATTTTTTAATCAAACCTTGCACCTTTCAATAATCAAAGAGCTGACTGCTAACCTTCTGTTTTAAATGATCATGTAAATATTTCTTGTAATTCCAAAAGGCATTAGGAACCTCTCATGCGTTAATATTCCTGCAAAAAGTAAGATTGTCAAAATGATAAAAGAGATGACCCTATAAGCTGAAAGCTCCCTCCAATAACAAAGGCGAAACATTAACAAACATGAGAGTTACAGACTTACAGTCGTTTTGATTTTAAGGCCAAAACTTCAACATCACATCCAAATGAGTGATTACTGGACTGGATTGCTCATGCTCAACACCAAATGATGCTGTCGATGGTATCTGCCATGCACCCCAACCACTATCCCACTAATCATGATAATTACAATTTAATAAGTAGACGATGCTTTCTTTGGATTCATGCTTTTTTATACATAATCATGGTTTATTACACTGGTAAACCGCTGGTATATCGAAAAGAAATTATGTGGAAATATGAAGAGAAAGGACAGACTAAGCTGAGATATGAGTAACTACACATGCTACAAATTTATACTGTGCATGAATTCTCAATAATCTATTTACCTCTAGTATCGTTAAGTCATGACCAAAGATTCTCTCCCGAGGTCAGACCATACCTGCAAACTAACATAAAGCATCAATCATACTTCATGTGCCACGAACCTCACTATTCCCTTTGCATGGCAGATCTAGTCATCTCTTTTATTCTCGTCCCCACCCATGTTCACTAAACTAAGAAAATCATTAATTTACTGATGATGTGAGACTATTCCGATGATGTGATAAGTGGGGAGAATTGTTGGAAGGACTTCCTGAAATTTGGAAGTCCATCAGGTAACTTCGGTGAAGAGTATAGATCGGATCTTTTGCCTTTTCCTGATGGATTGTTGTCTGGATTACGTCATGTACAGGAAGCTACCTGCATGGCAAATTAAAATACAGATTAGTGGCCTAGGATGTGGTGCATGACCCATACGTATTGAATAATTAACCATGGGCACAGACCTCCAGATTTCACGTCCAGGGCTAGGACTGAAATTGGAGTACCGATGACGCGCAGGTTTTTCTGGAGTAGATGCCATGGCTTCACCTCAGCCGCCGCCGGCAACCATGTTTCCGAGCTGCACGGGAGAGGAGGGCTTTGTTCGAGGCAAGATGCCATGGCTTCACTTCAGCCGCCGCCACCAACCATGTTTCCGAGCTGCACGGGAGAAGAGGGGCTTCGTTCGAGAGGCGATGGACGGAAGGAGTATGCGTGACGAAATCTTTTTTCTTGTCTCCGGGCGTGCGCTAACAAACATCTAACGGCCAAAGTTAGATATCGCTTAATCGGATGGATAATATTAGCTAGTTTTCTAGGATTAACGTGGGAGCTTCTACGGTGCCTCCAATTAGTAAATATAAGATTCCCAGTCTACCTTTCCGGGTCGATCCTCATCTTGCCGACTATACTGGTAGACACGTGTTGTCACACGGACAGGCCTCCCGTACCATTGCGTCGCCTAGCTTTATCGTTCCCAGGCCAAGAGGTCATGTTGCTGCCCACGGGTTCAAATCTCTGTCGGGCTAAAAAACGACGCAGGAGGTCCCAACTTGTTGCAACCTTGTTTCATTTCTATGTTTGACAGGCATGCACTGCGTTTTCTTGGTTACCGCCAATTTTTTATTTTTTTTTGAAATTTTATATCAGTCACCGTGTTGGATATAACTGGCGAAACAAGCCAACAATGGTGTTGTCATAGGAAACTTCCAATCTACTCGTAAAATGATTTGCTGGAGTGGCGGATCTAGAAATTTAAAAATTTACAGTAGGATATCCCACACCACAAAAATTGTTAGTGGAACAACGATGTCAGGAAATAGGTTCAAATAATAAGTTAACCTGAAGTCGAGCACTCGAGCCTGTGTCTAGCAAACAACCTAGTACTGTTACCATGGGCTAGCAACCGCCACTTTTGATACAGTTATGACTGCGTAATTTCTTAAAAGTATAAGCCTATAACACGGAAAGAACGCATGGTTGCTTCGTCGGCGAGGCAGAGGAATCTGCGGCGGAGGCCCGGACGGCGGATGTATGCCGAGGCAGCGGCCTCGGGATGTGATGCGGTGATTGCCCAATGGGGTTTGGCCGTGACTTGGATCGTAAGGGTGGCGCCATGGTGCTTCGAGGGTTGCGAGGTCGTCGGACGGGCCGATAAAAATTGAGGAGTTAGTCTAGTTGGTAAACCGGGGCAGTGGCCCCGGATGTTGGCACACCGGTTGTGGTCACGGGAGGCTGCGCCTTGTAGCTAGGGCTACGGCCGGTCAAGTTGTGCGATGTCATGGCTCGCGTGCGAGTAGGGATGTCGGTGTAAGAATTATAAAATCCTAATACTTGTTGTTGTATTAATTGGACCCTCGTAGGGATATGTATAGTGGTACATTCTTTGTACCCAAGATGACTATGACGTGGATTACAAGATGGACTCTAACTCCTAGTCTATCTCTAATTGTACAAGTATAATATTCTAACATTCCCCCTCGGTTATAGCGGAGTGAAGCGGATGACTGGATTTGAATGCTTGCACTTATGCCGTTTTCTCCTCTCCGTCATCAACAACTGCATCTCTGATGGTATTCCTTTATTATCTCCCGCAGTCACATGGGGAGTGGCGTTGACGCAAGTGACGACACAGACGATGTTGACTAGAATGTTGCTGATGAGTTGTTGTAGACGTTACTCTTGATGTCGATGCCGAGGTAGCCGATCATAATGTTGCTGTGGTCAAGATGGTTGTGGTCGATGTTGTACTCGTCGTAGTCGGTGTAGCCGCAATGCCGGAGACGCAAAAAATTGCGCTATGTGTATGACAAAGCTGCAATTGTGGTTTTTTAATGACGTTTTGCACCTTGTGAAGTTCACAGGTACCGTCGGAGCCGACGTTTTGCACCTTGAGAGGTACCGTCGGAGGCATCTTGCGGATGTTAGAGGACGCGTTCGTAGGTGAGTCCGCCAGTTTTGCAATGGCTGGGGGAATCCCACCGAGCACACAATGGTTTTGCTAGAACCACTAGTACAGATCGGGCAAACGCACACGGGCGACTTTGGCCATCGCACACGATTATAGCGCCCATCGCTATCCATGGGAGGGCGATGTGGAAAGACATCGCAGACGAGCAAATAATGCGTGTGCGATGTGGCAAACTTCGCAGACGCCTGGTTTCATGAAAGCGTGTGCGATAGACATCGCACACGCTTATATTTCTCTAGTCGTCTAGGTTACCAGCTATTTGCACATGCTTTAGTAAGTTCTTTTGTGTATGTTTAACAACTTATTGCTAACGCTTATCGTTGTTTTAGTCGTGTGTGTTTGAAGACCCATCACACACGTTTATAATTTATCAGGAACATGCCGGTAGCCTTTCATTTCAGATTCATACACTGCCAAGTAGCAAATCTGCTTGTTTTATTCATTTCACATTTGATATTCGTACATTGCGACAAAAGTATCAATTGCTAGCTATAAAAATGTGAAAACTATTCAAAAGAAGAAAGAACTTTTCTTGGTTACGTCTTTGTCTTAAATGCAAAAAATGTCTTCTAGCTGCACCTCATCATCTCGCAGATGACAGCAAGGGTAGACGCCACTCGTTGGAAAACAAGGATACTTCAGCAATCTCATCATCCTTCTTTCTGGACGCTATTTGAGAAACTTCGTTATCCTTTTTTGACCAATCTTTGTAGGCAAGGTGCAACCCCAAGAGAAAGAGAAATGCTTGCAAGTATTGCTACTTGCAAGTATTGCTCGAAGGCCCTACATATTTCGTGTATAAAAATCATTAAAGGGAGAATGTAAAAACAATGAAGAGAGTGCAAATCAAAATGCTTGTTCACTTACAAGGCACAAAAGAAGGATCTTATTCACCAACTAGGTATGGGGCAAAGCCCTCTGCCCCTTTCTTTTTCTTGTACAGTGCCACCAAAATATGATCCCTATTACATCGGGCAACTAACTAATCCGGCCTTGCTACAGCATGAACAAGATATTCTAACAGTAAGATCTAACAGTACCACACAAATCCGGCCTTGCTAAACGAGCGCTAACCTTCGGGATCTCGACGATAAGACGGCGATATCGCCATGGGGGGGGGGGGGGGGGGGTGGGAGGCCTTGGACAGGCATCCCGCGAGGTCATCGGCCGGCGGAGAAGGCCAGATGCGGCAGCGCCGCACCACGGGGGCGAAGAGGGCGTGTGCGACTATAGAGGAGAGGAGGCGGCTGGGAGAGTGGAGAGTGGACTATGTGTGGTCAAGCGCGTCTGGTCCTTACTTACCATGTAGGGTTTCACTTACTGGGCCCTAACGGCCCGGCAGATATCGCACACGATTATAGAGGAGTAAAGCTTGTGCGAGCATGCAGCCGTCTAAGAAGTTATCGCACACGGTTCTGCGCGTGCATAACCGTGGGCGATAGTTGTGCTAAAGAGTACATTTCGCACACGCTTTTCCCGAGTCATAATTGTGTTCGATATCTCTATTTTTTTTTGCCAAATTTATCAACTTCTGAACAAAACATTGAAAAACATTGGAGTACTAGACATAATGGAATCTGGTTAATAATATTTGGATAATATTAGTTGCTACCGGAAGGGCACCATTAATTCAAACGCATGGTTTGCCTACCCTTCTACAAAAAGATTGGACATTCCCAATCTCACAGTACGTACATGTATATAACACATAGAAAACACCTAGTAATACCTATCTAAGCATCGTCGTCGTCGTCAGAGAGGACGACAACGTCTTCCTCGCCGGCTAGGCCCTTGCCGTTGCTTGAGACCTCGGGATCGTCCGCGAGCGGGTTGCCGGAGCCTGAGGCCTCGGCATCGTGGCGAGCGGCGTTCCACTTGGCCAACTGCTTTGCCATGGCGCCCATCCAGAGCCGCATGTTCTTCTTGTCCTCCATCCTGGCGCGCAACAGCGCACACACCCGGTCCTTGCGAAGAGATTTGAAAGACTCCTCGACCACGCGATGCACCACTGCTTCCTCAAGCCGCGCCGACGCGATGGACACCTCCACCAACTTATGCTCCTGCAGTTCCTCTGGGCTGGCCGGCGGCTCGTCCGACGACGAACCCGAATTGCTGTCTTCGGGCTCCTCCACCATGAGGTCAACGAAGTTACCCCAGCTTTGTGCGCTGGGGACAGCTCCTCCTTCGCCTCAGTCGGCGTGAAGTCGAATGAGCTACTCCCAACTACGGACGCTGTGGACAGCAGTTCCTCCGACAACGCCAGCGCGACGGCCAAATCTGCCATGGCTTCTGTGTTGTGAGGCATTGTACAAAAGCTAAATAAACAAATAGCCATGTCCGTCGACGAAATATATAGGCAAGCAGGAGTAGGCCAAAAGGCGGGAACACAATGGTATTTCATAATAAGCGCGAATTCTGAAAGAAGCGGGAAGACGAATTATTTAGATAGAAAAAAACTGTGTGTGATATATCGCCAACGCACACGAAATCTTCCAATAAAATGTGTGCGATGTGGAAACATCGCACACGAATTTCGCACTCCAATCTTGTGCGATAGATGAGCAGCGCACACGGCTATTCTCGCTCTGTCGTGTTCTTTAACAAATTTCATATATTATATATATTGATATTTCTAACAAATGACTTGCGAGGAAACATGCTAAACATAAGGAAAAGAGCAAAATAACTATTCCCTCTATCACAAAATACAAGGCGCCCTTTAATTTCGCTGGTCAATGACGCCCAACTTTGACCATGATTTGTATTTATAATATGACCATAAACTTATTATAAAATATATGAAATTAAAGAATTTTGCAAGACAAATCCAACAATACCATTTATACATTCTAGATCCTCATAACTCATAAAATATTAACGTTCAAAATTGAGCGCTGAAGACCAGCACAAAAATACAGTTTTTGATTTTCTTTTTCAAAATCGAGGAGCACTAGTGCCTGGGTGGTGCGTACAAAGTGTACTGGCCACCCAGCATACCCTGTGAGTCCGGACAATTTGGACACTCGTGACCTTGGGACGAAACTATAGCACAAACTAAACCTCGGGCAAAACCATTTCACGGCTGTAATCCTTTTGGGTAGCGCCCAACGATCAGACGCTACACATCCGGATGTGTAGCGCCCGAGCGTAAGGCGCTACACGCACATCCACGTCCAAATCTGGTAATCCACGTCCGTACCGTACGCACCGAGGTAGTGTAGCGTCTGATCATTAGACGCTATCTCGTGTAGTGTAGCGCCCAATCGTTGGGCGCTACTCAAAAGGGTTATAGCTGTGAAATGGTTTTGCCCGAGGTTCAGTTTGTGCTATAGTTTCGTCCCGAGGTTACCAATGTCCAAATCGCCGTGAGTCCGTCCTTGCGACGGTGGTCTGGACGACATTATTTCTTTTCGAAAAGGCAAGCTGAGCCCAGCTTCTACATCAATTGCTGCACACAAGATCGCGCAGTATTTTCAGTACAAAGGAACGATAAAGATACTAGATATTTTCGTCTCAAAATATAATGCATCTTTGATTTTTGCTGTAAGTTTGACTATGAATTATATTTATCACACATATACTAGACGTACCCATCAAAAGCCAGTGAGTGGCAAAGACTATCGTAGTTAGATTCTTCCCATGCCAGTTGCCATCCATGGACGGCAACTCATCTTCAAAAGCTCCTCTTACCGTTGCTGTTTCCACCATGTGCGCAATGGCTCAGTCTCTCGTCATGTTTGCAGTTCTCGTTGCCCTTACACTGCTCGCGCCCTCGCTGCCGAACCATGGCCTTGGTGCGGTTCAGAAACCAACACAAAATTCGATGACAATAGCACGTACCAGGCGAGCCTCAACCTCATCGCCGCCACCCTCCCGAAGAACGCCTCGACGTCGCCGGACCTCTTCGCCACGGCCGAGGTCGGCGTCGTCCCAGAAAAGGTCTCGGCTCTCGCGCTCTGCGAGGGCGATCAAAACGCCACCTTCTGCCTCAGCTGCCTCGTCACGGCCTTCACCAGTCTTGAGAGCTTGTGCCCCTACCAGAAGGACGCCATCATCTACTACGATCGCTGCATGCTCCGCTACTCAAACGTCCAGTTCCTCTCCGCGGACGACCCCGGAACAGTGGACTTTGATCTCAGTTCCGTAACTTCTAACACTGCGAATGTCACGTCGGAGGTAAGCCAGTACGAACGCGTCGTGGCCACGCTCGTGAACGCCACCGCGGACTACGCCGCGTATAACTCCACGCGGCGGTACGCGTCCGGCGAGGCCGCCCTCGACCGGGGGAAGTTCACAGAAGTGTACAGCTGGGCGCAGTGCACGCCGGATCTGACGCCGGCGGACTGCCGGGATTGCCTCGCCCGGATGATGGCACTATTGACGGACCATGTCGCGATCGGAGCCAGAGTTCTTGGTCCCAGATGCAGCTTCCGGTACGAGACCAATCCCTTCATTGAGGGCCCGGTGATTGTGCAGCTGGGAGCGAGCTCCGGAGCGCCAGCGCCGGCGCCGGCGCATGTTGTTCCGGAAGCGGCGATAGGACAAGGTGAGTTAACTTGTACTACTACGTTCCATCTTTTGGAAAAGCGCGCAGCTATGCAGCTCTGCTCTCCTTCCCCTGCTTTCTGTCGTTCTAGTGTTGTGCGCCTCCTCTGCTCTACTCGCCTTCCTCTGCTGGCTGCTTCTCCTCAATTTTAAGCTTCTAGCAGTAGTATTTTGTGAAAACTCTGTATTTGAACTCGATGTAGTGCTGCCTGCGTATACTTGAACAATCTCTAGCGTCCATTGCTCTCCTATCCAGTTAATTGAGTCACCATGCCGTACTTCAGCTCACGAATCATCTGACATGACATCAGTTATCTTATATTTTTTTGAGGTTAAAAACGGTCGTATCCACCATCCGATTAGATATAATAGAGGTTTATGTACAGAATTTTGAGATATGGAAAATTCCCTTAAATTATCTTGTAATTATAGGTAGAAGAAAGTACAGTGTTCCCGGCAAGGTTCTTGTAATTCTGCTACCTATAATAGCAGCCATAAACCTTCTTGGTTGGCTCTTTTCCTGGAGAAGGCGTCGGGCACTAACAAAGGAAAAGCAACCAGGTACGTCCGTACGTGTGTCATATCTGTCTCCAGCTTACACTTAACCAGGGCCGACAATTTATGCACTTGTGTCTTCTGGTCACATGATATTTATATTCAAACAGATTCGAAGGAATCAGCTGAAGTAGGCGAGGGCCTGATAAGCGTTGAGTCAATAGCGATTGACATTTCAACTTTGCGAGCTGCAACGGAGGATTTTGCAGAAAGCAACAAGCTCGGTGAAGGCGGATTTGGCGTGGTGTACAAGGTAATTAGCCTATCTTTAAAAGCGAATAGGACTGAAATTTTGGTGAGTGATATTATGTTTGGTTTAATTGGATCAGGGTACTCTCCCAGACGGCTATGAAATAGCAGTGAAGAGATTGTCCAAGAGCTCAATGCAAGGGGTAGAGGAGCTGAAGAATGAACTAGCCTTGGTTGCAAAGCTGAAGCACAAGAACCTCGTCAGGCTTATCGGCGTCTGCTTGGAGCAACATGAGAGGCTGCTCATCTACGAGTTCGTACCAAACAGAAGCCTTGACCTGATCCTTTTCGGTTGCAACTCTGTCCTAGCTACGTTTTCGTTGTGGATTTGATTTTTTTTTATTGAAAAGGAGGCAAAAGCAGCTTTGCCTCTATCTATTAATGCAACATCACACTCATCTTGTACTATTTTCTTCTACCAGACAAGGAGAAACGCGAGCAACTGGATTGGGAAAAGAGGTACAAGATCATAAACGGAATCGCTCGAGGCATGCAATACCTCCATGAAGATTCTCACCTCAAAGTAGTGCATCGTGACCTCAAAGCGAGCAATATCTTGCTAGACATGAACATGAACCCCAAGATCTCGGATTTTGGCCTTGCCAAGATTTTCTTAAGAGACCAGATCCAAGGCGTGACAAGCCGTGTCCTCGGAACATGGTAGTACCACGAAAAGGAGCAACTACTGGTTAGCTTAGAGTTCCAATTACACTAACAGTATACTACTACAATTTAATTATGACCTCCACTTCGTGTTCTAGTGGATACATGGCGCCCGAGTATGTCATATCTGGGAACTACTCTGTAAAATCGGACGTGTTCAGCTTCGGCGTCATGGTTCTGGAGATCGTGACGGGTAGGAAGAATAATGACTCCCAGCAATCTCAGGATCTCATGACCACTGTATGTCCTTTCTACCTGCATATATCTAACTAACCCGAAATGCAACTTGGCTCGCTCATTGATGCTGTAAACTGTGCGTCCAGATATGGGAGCAATGGACGGCAGGAACGGTGCTGGAGATGATGGCCCCCTGCATCAAGAGCAGCTCTTCGGAGAGCGACGCGCTGAGGTGCATCCATGTAGGGCTTCTGTGTATTCAGGCGACCCAGCGGACCGGCCGATAATGTCGACGGTGGTCATGATGCTCCGCAGCAACACCTTCTCTCTCCATGCTCCATCTAGGCCGCCGTTCTACGCTACAAACGTCGGCGCCAGTTCAAGCACCGAGTCAAGCCTGTCAACCCCGTCAGTGCACACCCGGTCATAGAGAGTATATTAGATCAGGTTCACTTGCAAATTAACATATTGACCCTATATATAGAGGGTGCATATATGCGGACAAATCTCTAACAATTGTCGCCCGTACATGTAAGAGTTGCAGCTTGCTATTCAGCAACATGTAATTTCAACTTGATCAATAAAAAATAGTAGTTAGTAGTCGGCATCATATGCAAACAGAAGGCTAGAGAGAATTCGAAATCTAGTTACAACATAGAAATACGGATGTTTTTTGCAAGACTTTGATACTTTGCGTGGAATAGTTTCCCTTCCTTGCCCATTGGGTGTAAATTCTTCCGATAAGAAGGCGCACATGTATACTGGATACATGACATCTTAGTGTGTGCCTCTCTGAAATCCTATATTTTGGAATATCAATTTTAGAATGTCATTTAAATAAAAATTGGATGAAAAATATATGGAAAATGAATGAAGATTAAGAAAAGTTAACCCATAGGGCATTATAGCCAACATACGCCTGTTTGAGAGTCCTCTTCTCCCGGCCTCTCTCCTCTTCTCCTCCAGCAGCCTCACTGGCCAGAGTGAGGGGGAGAGGCTGCCGGGCTCCCCGTATATACCAGAATAGTTGGTAGTGTAGGGTTTGCTTTGCCAAGATGGCGGAATGGCGTGATGCCGCCTTCCTCTCGCCTGGCTTGGCCATAGTCGAGAAGAGGCCATGGTGTGGAGAAGCTCTCTCCTTACGGTTCTCCATGGTGGAGAACGCGATGGGGGTAGATCTGAAGGCGTGGGTTTGAATAAAGCACGACAGAGTGTGTTCTCGCGGGGATCCTCATGGTTCTTCCTCCTGGCCTTGATCTTGATGTCGTTTTGGAGAATCTTGGACCTCGGTGCGGGCTACCACGCCGATGTCGACCCAAGTGGCTACATCCCAAGCGGCGGCGCTAGTGCCCGGACCTTGAGGTCGTCCGGTAGTCGTTCTATTTCTCATTCCGGGGTCTTGTTTGCAAAAAAAGATGATTGTGTTGTGATTCTTAGTTTCCCTAGGGTCTTCTCTGTAATTTTGCATGACCAATGACAGTTTCTAGACCGTTCTGTGACCTTTCCCGCAAAAAAAAGACAAGTGTGCCGGCGCGGGAGGGCGTGGAGAAGCGTGCACAAGAGCAGTTGTGGGCGCGGCATGTGACGGAGGGAGGGTCGTGTGGATTTGGCTAGTTTGAAAGTGCGCGGTTATTTTTTCTCTTTTTTTAGATAATATGTTAACTAAAATGTCAGTGCAAATAAAATATATTAGGGTAGTAAAAAGTAGAATATTTAAAAGCCATAATGTAAACGAAGCAATAGTTTTCGCGTAACATTTCGTTGTGTGTGATTGTCTGATGTGTCTTAAATGCATATATAATTTTTGATTGATTTGTACTATTATCAAATCATTTTTACATACTTTTGGTATAGTTCGATATCATTTTATATAATTTTTCGACTAACCTATTAACTCAATTGTTATTTTGTTTTACATAAAATGAATATTCTGGAGCAAAAGAGATCCTAAAAATTACGAAAATTCTATTTGATCGCGAAGTTTCCGAAATGCATAAGTAACTGCTGTAGGACCACCACAACTCACACGGGGCTCCACGTGGCCAGGGATGAGACCACTCGCATGTGGCCTCTGAACGTTCTTCACACTGTTGTACAATCGTCTTTTTTTTTTTTTGTACAATCGTCTTAATCAGCGGCGTGGTGCGGTTAGCCCTTCATCTTGTGGACTAGTACCTTGGAGCTTGTATGGAAAACTATCGCCTGGCGACGAGTCGTCGGTCTCATACACCGATGAGAGATCAAATTAGGATTCGGTTGTCACATGCACCTTGCCTGCTTGCGCGAGCTTGTCCCGGAAATATGGACCATTTCGTCGCCGTCGCCTAGCTGCCAAGCTACTGGCCGGCTACGAGAGCAACTCGTTGACGTCATTTTGAGTCGCCGCTAAAAAACGATGAAGGAAGGCCCAACGTGGTACACACTTGTTCAATCCCTATCGGCGTTAGGCTTACATTTGCGTTTTCTTGGTTACAGCCAATTTTGAGTCGGTCGCCGTTTTTTGGATATAGCCAGCGATGGTGTTATCATAGGGAATTTCCATTTGACTGGTCCGGAGTCCGGACGGCGGCAGATGCACCGTTCCAAACAATAGAAAAAGTAGTTTACCAGAAATGTAGTATTCGTGACCATTGTTTCGAGCTGTGTGGGACAGTTTAACGAGCAACCAATAGATGCCGCAGAATCCTAGCTAGTGGCTCCATGTCCCTTTCTCCTTGAGAGCTCCACCGCCGCATGGGCTTCTCCCACTCTTCCCCGGTGGCTCGGACGATGCCGTCTCCATGTTCATAGTACTACAGTAGGTCTAGGTGTAACGTATTTATTGCGTATGTGCATACTGGATCATGCTGCCGGAGCTTCCAATGTGATTTTCGGGGGTTGTTGGTGGTGGGCGCTGATGTCTCTACAATGATTATGTAATAGTATATTTTGAATAAATAATAATAAAATAAATTTTACTTTTTTCTTTTACATTTAATATGGAATAATTTATAAATCGTAAATCGAAATTTGACAAATAGAATGTCTAAGTCGATTAGAAAAATGAGAGGAATTCAAATATGTCATCCATATCAAGATCCACCCAACTCTTGCAAAGGTTCCCTCCGTTTCGCTCGAAGTGGGAGTTTTCAGCTATAAGTCCACCAACTTATAGAGAGAAAGTGAAGCCGGTCACACACCGGAGTAGGATCTTGGACATGTACAACACCCAACACACTTGTATACATATGGTATGGAACCATCTAGGTTTTGGTGGGTTTTTAGACGCTCCGAAGCCCCGCTTCGGCGAAACCCTAGACCCGCTGGAAAAAAGCCAAAATTTCGGTGTACCCCTTTGAACGGAGTCGAAAGGGGTAGGCCAGTGCACTTTTTTGCTTGGTTGTGTTAGGTTAGGACATAGAAACATCCAAAACCAAGATTCACCCAACTCTTGCAAAGATTCCCTCCGTTTCGCCCAAAGTGGGAGTTTTCAGCTATAAATTCACCAAGTTATTAGGGAGAAAATACTCAAAAAGTGAAATTCTTTGGCATGAGTCCTTTTATGTGTACTAGTTGCTAGCAAAAATGATAAACGTGAGTTTTGACAAACATTTCAAAAAAAACCTCACAAAAAGGTCTATCATTATAGACATGTATAGGTTTCGCTTCAAATGACCAAGTTATGACCATCCCCGTGCCATAGTTTGTGATAATGTGTCCATATTTGATACATAGGTGTGTATTGGCATGACAAACATTGTTGGCAAAAAAAATCTAAATTATTTTTATAAATATCATTTTCTATTTTTTAAGTGCCAAAAATGACTTTTTTATTAAGCAAGTACCAAAAATATGTTGCAAAAAGTAATATGCATGGTGAAAATGATGATATGATGTCATATTTGGATTCCTCTCATTTTTCTAATCGATTTAGACATTTTATATGTTAAATTTCAATTTACGGATTTAAAGATATGATTTATTTCATATTAAATGAAAAATAGAAAAAATGAGAGGGACCTATGCCGATGGCTTTGGCGTCGGCTTAGCCCTGAGTCGAATTGTTTACCTTCGCGGGCTCTATGCTGACGGCCCCGACAAAATGCCGTCGGCGTAGCCTCTGGCCGTCGGCATAGAAGCTCTTTCCTGTAGTGCATGTCCCTTTCTCCTTGAGAGCTCCACCACCGCATGGGCTTCTCCCACTCTTCCCCGGTGGCTCAGCCGCCCGGACGATGGGAGAGCGGAGGCCGTCTCTATGTTCATAGTACTACTACTAGTAGGTCTAGGTGTAACGTATTTATTGCGTATGTGCATACTGGCTCCATGCTGCCCAGAGCTTCCTATGCGATTTTCAGGGGTTGTTGGTGGTGGGCGCTGATGTCTCTGCTGGTCGTGCTCCTGAGGTCGGAGCCAATGACGAGTGGTGGTGCTTCTTCCGCTTCCCCCTTAAAGAAGCTTGGGATCTAGCCGTCATGGACATAGCCAGCCATGGAGGGTGGCGGGATTCGGCGGTGTTCGCGAGGTTCGTGGAGCTTCGACTCGTGGAAATCCCAAGTGACGTCAAGCTTGTGCCTCCGCAAATCAAAGCCGATCAGGCCACTCCACTCCTCGGGCCAATTCGCTCGAGTGATTCTCTTCCTCAAGGATTGGAGGACCTACAGCCTCAGCACGACAATCATCGTCGGCCAAACTACAAGTGGCTCTGCAGTGGTGCGGTCGCCGGTCAGGCTCTTATGCTCTGCAGCCCTTGTGTGGGTCCTTTTGGTAAAACGTGAGGCCCATTTTACATTTTAGTTATGTCAAGGGTCCTCTTTATAATTTTCCCACCTTGATGAATGAACTTTCTAAATTCTCTAGACCCTTCACCCGTTGAAAAGAAAAAAAAGACGTGTCGCAGATGTTGTAATGAGGAGCAATGTTGTCGTAGACACTTTTAGATCATCTCTAGCATATCCCTTATATAGGGTAACCGGTATAAGATACCCCTCAAACCCATTGGAGGGGCAGAACATGTACTGGCAAACTTAAATTTAAAACAAAGTTGTTCGCGCAAAATTCAGAGAAACAACTTTCAGTTCATCGATTGCGGTTCATTTTTAGTTCATTAGAGAGCACCAGAATACACATAATTAACATATTTTCATAACTAAAGGGTCAGTTCTAGTTAACCATAACCTAACCCTAACCCTACAGATACGGGGCTCCGGGACATCCTCACCGGGCCTGTGAGCGCAGCGGAGCCCTCAAGGTCTCACTCCTCGTCAGAGGAGGAGAGGTCGAAGAACTGGCGCTGGAGGAGGGCCACCATCTTCCACTCGAGCTGGCACGTGAGGTGCTCCTCCTCCTGCTAGAAACCACGAATGAGCTAGCCGACGTTCCAGGCCTTGAGTGTGGCGTCGTGGAGACGTTGGCACTTGACTCGCTGCTGCTCCGACCGGATGGACTTCGCGGCAACCACCTCGTAGAGGACGACCTCGTCTTCAATGCCAGTGAGGTCATCAGAGGAAGAGTATTCGGAGCTCACGTCGACCGCGGGGCCTGATAGCTAGGGCGTCTAGGGAGCCCGTTCCGGGCCTAGGGGTGGTGGTGCAACATGAGGACGTGGTTGCGGCCATGCTCCGGGCATGCCACATGATGATGCTCCTCCTCATCGGGTAGATTGGAGTCGCGGGTGCACGGCCACGTCTCGACGTCGTCCAGGCCTGAGCGGGGACACATGTGGAGCCGCGGCTGCACGGCCACGTCCCACCGTCGTCCGGGCTCCGAGCAAGGTATGCACGACCACTAGGGCGACGAGGATCTTCAGGGGTGACTATCACAATCGACAGCTTGCTAGAGGAGGAGATCGGCTGTTGACACACGAACACGTCACGTGTACCCGCGTCGCCGAGGGAGATGCTCCGCAACTCACTCCACGGGAGGCTCGCCGGAAGCGCGATACGCAAGACAATCCGGCGGGCGCTTTTGTAGACCCGAAACCCGCTCGCCTGGGAGGGACCCCGTCAGGGCTCGCGGCGGCTATTGGCTGCCCTAGGTCGGCCTGACTGCCCCTAGAGGCTCGTGGATTCGCAGCCTCCAATCTTGAAGAACGACGAAGAACGAGAAGAAAGATACAAGGGAGAGGGATAAAAGTAAATTTACACGAAAAAGTAGTAGATGTGTTTGTTCGATTGGTGTTAGTTTAATCGGCCGTCACCCCTCACGTATATAAGAGGCGGCTGGACTTCCCGTGCAAGAAAAGGATTGGATTCACGTAAAAACCCTAATCTGGGTCGAATTCGGATGGACTGGACCGAACCTTCCAAAACTGTTCGGTCTGCGCCTTGCGGGTCATTTTTAGGCAGTAAACGACTCCGGATCGAAATCTTGTAAAAGAGAAGTTGTTCGCCTCGAAAAGACGAAGAACTTTCATGTTATGCGTTTTTCCATTTGACTTCATCTGGACCCTTTAAATTCAGTCGGGAGCAATTTGACTCGTTTTTAGCCTTTCCGAATTGCGTCACCCGAGGGCAGAGGGTGTCTATGGTAGGGCGACCCGCCTATGCTCAGCGCCCCTGCCTGCTCTCCCGAGGACAGAGCATGTCTATGGTTATGTGTCCACAGTATTTTCGCTCCACAAGTTGCATATGACCTCGGATTGAGATGATCCAAAAACCAAAATTGGTTGTCTCGATGATACGCAAACTTTCGTTCACATTATATTTTCATCTGAGCTCATCTTGGTGGCACCTTTTTCTAAGCCAAAATTGGTCGTCAACACATGCCCCCTGTTTTTTGGTAAAGCTTGCGTGCCAAAAAATAACTTGCACCATTATGCTGCTAAGGACGATGCCAACACTCCATCGGCCATGTGTTCTCAGGGCGATAATACTTTATTGTATGCTCGGGCTGTACGTCACCTGAACTTTTGACTCGGATCCTGCAGATAAGAAAAACATATTTCTTCTAACCGTCCATCCGGCCTACACTAGATCCTTTGTTAGTGGCCGACTTAATAATCAAGTCGTCCTTACTAGTATTGGCAAAACTGAGCACCGGCTTCCAGGGAGGAGATAAAACCATGAAGAGTACCTCTAGCCAGATGCCGGCTTTGTCAACACAATGCATTCTTAGGGCGATATGCAACTTATCTTGAAGGACCTGGAGAACCCGTCCACCAAAGTGTGAATAGCCGAAATAGATTAGAAGTTTCGGCTGGGATAAATTGTGAGGCGCTAGCTTTGATGATATAGTTGAAGAACATGGATGACGCGCCGCCTGAGGTCTCCTATAGTGAGATGAAGATCGCCGGCTTCGCCTGCCGACTTCTTGCTTATCCTCCTTTACCCCTGCCGGCTTTGCAACAGAAGCTGGTGCACCGTTCTTGATTTGAGGGCTTCTTTTAGGAACCCATGTCATGTTCAACTTCTCCAACTCTTCAGCTCTGAGCCGCTTCACCTGCCACTCTTGCCAATGTGATAAGCCGAGTGGGTATCCCGGCTGTGATTTTACTTTATGCACTGGCAGTTCTTTCTTGGCTTTGGGCACTTCCGGCTTGACCTGTCCAGACTCGACGACTGGGTCCTTGAAAGTTACTCGCTTCACTTCCTTGCCCTTTGTAGCCAACATCATTTTAGCTGGCTTTTGGTTACTTGGAATCGGGTCTGAAACAACATCTTTGCGGCCATCTCTTTTTACTATGTATACTTGCTTGACCACCTCCTTCTTCTCCATGAGCTCCTGGCCGACCCTTGATTGAGCCGGTCTTTGACATGTGGTTGTCGTGTTGATTCTCTCGAGCTGCATAAACTTGGCGAGGTGATTTAGCATAAGACTGATGGTGTGCCCGTGAATCATAAGATATGAATATAAGCCAGCATAGGAAGGCATGGACGACTTCGGCATTGGCGGCCCAAAAGAAGTTCGCGGAGTCGGCACATTGGGCTTCTTCTTTTGCCAATCCATGTCATCAGATTTACGCCCTGGGGGTGACTTCGATGCCTTTGCTTCAGCTGGCCGATAAGCACGTTTTGCTTTGCTCATCTTCTGATACTTCTCCAACAATTGAGCGAAGGTAACTTTAGATTTCCTCCTTCGGTGCTTATCGCTGCCTTTGTCCCCTTTATCACTGCAAGCATCGGTCATTGGATTTTCTTGTTGCCCCCTAGTGTTAGGCGTACTCTTTGTAGCTTTGATGGAATGTCCGTCCTCAGGATTTCTGGCTTGAATAATTTCTTTGCTTGACGAATCAATCCCATCACCTACAGTGTGTACCCGTCCATCTTCGGATGAGCCGCTTGAGCCAGCCGAGTCAACACTTGATCGCCGTCAAGATTAATGTAAACAGGATGGCTATCAGCTTGTGCTTCAACAAATTGCAATCGTCCTTTGAAGGCCGATTGTGCTTCATAAAACACGTCGCAGTCTTTGTTATTCTGCTCGAACGAATTCTGCATTCGCTCTTGTCTTGACGGCTGGACCTGGTGATCTTTATTATGATTGGGTTAGTCCGCGATGCACCGACAATGTGATCCCCCAGGCCAGGACTGATGGTACACTGTTCATCCTTAACCGATATTGGAATACCGGCTTTGGAATTATGAAACCGAGTGGTGCCGGCTTAAAGTCATCCAACTCGGCTATGAATTGTCTTTCGCCCTCTTTTTCCGATTTTTCTGAATCGGCTATCTTGAAGGACTTTGAACCCGGCTTTGTGTTTCTGCAACCAAAATAGCTACAGAATATATGTCTCATCTGAGACCAAATGTTAGCCAGGCATGAAACAAGCAAAGTTGCCCATATGAATATAAAGCTTAGCCGGCATGACGGGAACAACTTTGATTGCGATAAATTGTCACTTTCGGCCTCTACGAATGGTATGATATGTTGGCCAGCATGATTAGTGACAAGATTATTCCTAACAAACAAACTACTCATCTCGACTGGTCTTTTGAAGCTAACAAGAATTTTATCAT
The DNA here is from genome assembly GCA_947311845.1 of Poa pratensis. NCBI lineage: Eukaryota > Viridiplantae > Streptophyta > Magnoliopsida > Poales > Poaceae > Poa > Poa pratensis. The sequence continues at coordinate 32,255,504 of CAMZMU010000082.1, read as the reverse complement.
TGGATGCATCAACATTATTATTTTGACCGAATCGAAAGATAAGTAAATTGTTGGTTGGGCGTACCTCTTCGAAGACGTTGAGAGACTGCGATGCTGGCACATCAGGAACAATATTGCTTTGCTCCGTCTCTGGATAACTCTTCAACGCCTCTTCCTCCTCTTCTGGATCCCGTGCAGCGTCACCCGGATGCTCTTCATCAACCGAACATTGTTCGGCTTCTTTCTCTGGTTCTTGATGTTCACCACTAACCGAACTTTGTTCGGTCGTGTCTTCTTGTTCGTGATGCTCATCGTCTTTGGCACAGAATTTGTCGGGTAGTACGCAAACTTTCTTATTAAAGACGTCGGTAGAGCATGATGGTTGCATGTCCTGAACAATATCTTGTTCGGCCTCTAGATGATTCTCCAACGCCTTGTCTTCTTCCTTTTCATCCAAACTTTGTTTGGCAATATTCTCTACTTGGTGTTCATCAATTCCTTTGGCACGAAATTCATAGGGTAGCATATAAACTCCTTTACACCCAGAAAAATCAATCACGGCTGTTTTGCTAGCCATGCCATGCTCTTGATCAATGAAGCTTTCTTCTTTTGATTCAGTAGATTCGGCACAAGTACTATCTAATTCGGCTTCAACAACCGAAGTAACCATACTTTCCGAATCATTCATCTTTTCTCCATGGCTTTCATCAATTTGCAAATTTTCTTCTTCTTGCTTTAGCACCGTTTCAGCTTGGTTATCGCGTGGAAGAGTGGACTTGATAAAGTCTTGAAGATCATTCTCAAATGCTTTTAAATCTTCTTCCGCCTGTTTTTTCCTCCATGCCTCCAATTTTTTTGTACGCTTCCTCCTGAGTTCTTCATAAGCTTGTCGATACTCGGTCGGTAATTCCTCAAGAGTCGGCGTAGTGAAATCTTCGGTGCTATCCTCTGTAGGGCATGATTGTCCCCCAATATTTTTTGTGACTGTGAAGAATAATAATTGATCTTGAATTGTTCACACTCCTCTTCACGTTCCTTCATATACGCCTCATAAGCTTGTATTGCAGCAGGATCATGTGGATTTCTTTCGTATTCCAGGTAAATGACATTGGCCCTTTTGAAATATGCTACATGTTTTTCCTTCCAATCATCAAATTCATATGCGTCGGTAGAAGATGAAGGCACATGTGCTCCTGCTAATTTTTCACATGTTCGGCTGTGAACACTGTGAAAGTGCGAAGCCGAATTATGTGTCTCACTAGTTCCACATGAAGCTAAAACGTTAGTAACATAAGGTGCCGATTGAGTAATCATATAAGGCGCAGTATATGTCGGTTGGGAGTAACCGGCCAAGTCGCTAGTACCAGCATAGCCGATTCCCCCATCCATCGGCCTGTCTGGGGACGACCCCGCATATTGCGAGTCGGCAGCCGATGGATAAAACCGTGAGACATCCTCTTGCCCGTGAGGTGTCTCATACTGATCTATCGAATAACCCACGTTACTCATCGGCCTAAGATATGGGGCAACTGATGCATGAGAATCCGAATATATATGTTCCACATTGCTAATATTATAAGGATTTGAAGCATAGAGATTATTTTGCATCGGCTTTTGCACATAGTATGAACTAGGGCTAGCCGATACAGTACCCATATCAAAAGATCTAGCAACATCAATGTAAGAGTGATTTGCACCTACGTAAGGATATTGGGGATTCATACCGTTGTAGACTGCAGTCTCTTGTTGACGCTCTCTTCGTAGCAAGAACAGACTGGAGACCGTTCGAAGCTTCGTGTCCCCAGCGGAGTCGCCAAAAAGTGTGTTAACACACGAACACGTCACGTGTACCCGCGGCGCCGAGGGAGATGCTCCGCAACTCACTCCGCGGGAGGCTCGCCGGAAGCGCGATACGCAAGACAATCTGACAGGCGCTTTTGTAGACCCGAAACCCCGCTCGCCCGGGAGGGACCCCGTCAGGGCTCGCGGCGGCTATGGGCTGCCCTAGGTCGGCCTGACCGCCCCTAGAGCCTCGTGGATTCGCAGCCTCCAATCTTGAAGAACGACGAAGAACGAAAAGAAAGATACAAGGGGAGAGGGATAAAAGTAGATTAACACGAAAAAGTAGTAGATGTGTTTGTTCGATTGGTGTTGATTTAATCGGCCATCACCCTTCACGTATATAAGAGACGGCTGGACTTCCCGTGCAAGAAAAGGCTTGGATTCACGTCCAAAACCCTAATCTGGGTCGAATTCGGATGGACTAGACCAAACCTTCCAAAACTGCTCGGTCTACGCCTTGCGGGTCATTTTTGAGGCAGTAAATAACTCCGGATCGAAATCTTGTTAAAAGAGAAGTTGTTCGCCTTGAAAAGACGAAGAACTTTCTTGTTATGCGTTTTTCCATTTGACTTAATCTGGACGCTTTAAATTCATTCGGGAGCAATTTGACCCGTGTTTAGCCTTTCCGAATTGCGCTCACCCGAGGGCAGAGGGTGTCTATGGTAGGGCGACCCGCCTATGCTCAGCGCCCCTGCCTGCTCTCTCGAGGACAGAGCATGTCTATCGTTATGTGTCCACCGTATTTTCGCTCCACAAGTTGCATATGAACTCGGATTGAGATGATCCAAAAACCAAAATAGGTTGTCTCGATGATACGCACAACTTTCGTTCACATTATATTTTCATCTGAGCTCATCTTGGTGGCACCTTTTTCTAAGCCAAAATTGGTTGTCAACATCGGCGTGGAGGAAGCCGATGCTGGATTCGGGGAAGAGGATGACATGATCGAGGATGGACCGCCTCAGATCGATTCTTCTACATGAAAAATAAACGCTTGGCCGAGGAACATGATCGATTGTCCTGGCTTGCCAAATATTATGACCCAATTAGCATACTTTATAGTTTAAATTAGAGTTAATTATGAAATATTGATTGAAACTCAACAAAAAAAAGGAGGACTTGTAAATCCAAAACGTTCATCACATCTGATAGTTGGCCGCCTCACAGGGTCTACTATTTGTGAAAATGACAATGGTGCCTTTTTGTCCCATTTTTTTGTAGTTGCTTCACAAAAAATATTTTTTGTAATTGTGTCATGTTCAATGCTTTATCCAAATCATGTTCCGTCAAAAGTATTGTATCACTATTGTAGAATGGCCACCCCGTCTCTCTCTCTCTCTTATTGATAAGGTGTGGTATGAGACCTCCGACGTGACCATCCTCTTTAGTTCGATCAATGAGGACTTCTAACATAGACGCACACAACTATATTGAAAAGCATAATGAACATAAGACCTCCTTGTCTTTTTTTTTTTTTTTTTTTTTTGAACGGGTAAAGGCGTTTTAAGCGCCAAAATTTTATTCAGCTCAGTAGCAAAGTACAGCGTGAATTACAAACTCTTGCCAATCTGAATGTTGCAAGATCGAGATAGCAGACCTCCTTGTCTCAAGCCTTTCAAATATCATCGTTATCTCTCGTCCCAACACTCCCTCACTGTATAAACCTCACAATTCATTCACAACACTTACGAGAGACTCCTTTGACTCCCTTTACGCATAAGGCTGGTTGTAGCAAAGAGCATTTCCACGCAGCCAGCAATCCACTTGATATAGCTTAGCAAACTGCAAAATTACACCCAGATATTTAAAAAAGGAAAAGAACCCAAAGCACAGCATAAAACCTGAGCAAAAGTATTGGCTTGATCAGATGACATATTAGTTGTCACTAGATCACTCTTATCATAATTAATCTTTAGGCCAGACATCTGTTCAAAGAAGCAAAGAAGCCATTTCAGGTTCAGGGCCATAAGATTTTTTTTTGACACATGATGTGCTCTACTTTTAGTAAATAATTGCACCAGGGCCATAGAGATATCATTATAAGGAAATAAAATAGTATCATCAGCGTAACCTGATAATACCACCAGAGACAACACCAAGAAGAAGGCTTCTAATCAGGTTATTTTGAGAAGCTTTACAAAGCATTTAAGAGATAGCATCTGCAACAAAGTTGAACAAAATGGGACCCCCCTTGTTAAAACCCTTACCAGCCACAAAATAGGGGTTGTTGATCTCATTTATTCTAACACAAAAGGAACCACCAACAAGCAAAGTCTTGATCCAGTTGCAAAAAACAAAACCAAAGCCTCTGGTGTCAAGCAAGGTATCCAAAAATCCCAATTAAGAGGACCAGGCCACTTTCATTACCTGAATGAACGACATGAATAATCTCAAAGAAATTGTCTCGGATGTCTAATCTTATTCTACCATCTTTCTCCGTGAGAATCTCCGGAAGTTATGGAATTCTAGTAGCAACCTTTTTTTTTTTGCAGGATCATTGACTGAAGTTTACTATGTAAAGTCTCCGCCGATCCGTGGACGTGAATGGTAGAAAAATACGGAAATGAGACGTTTCAAAAAAAAATACGGAAATGAGAAAACTGTCTACTTTGCCAATTGCCATTGTCGACAAGGGCCACCACCAGTCTACCTAGGAAACACGACGTACGTTCAACTTTCCTCGTGCCCCCAATGGCACACCACCTCGTCCTATGCGTGGCCATCGTCGCCGTCGCCGTGCTCGCACCCTGCACTTTGGGGTACCCATGGCAAGTTTGTAGCGGCAGCTCCTTCGCCGCGAGAAGCAAGTACCTATCGAACATCAACCTCGTCGCATCCTCCCTCCCGAGGAACACCTCGACGTCCCCGTTCCTCTTCGCCACCGCCGAGGCCGGCGCCGCCCCTGACAAAGTCTGGGCTCTCGCGCTCTGCCGCGGCGACTCCAACTCGACGTCCTGCTTCAGTTGCCTCACCCAGGCCTTCCGCGACCTGCCCAACATCTGCGACTACAGCATGCAAGCCACCGTGTACTACGACTCCTGCATGCTCCACTACTCCAACGCCTCCAAGGACTCCGTGCCGGACGAGACGTATCTATACTTTGACTACAGGAATGTCACGTCGGAGACGGGTCAATTCAACAGCTTGGTGGCCAAGCTTGTGAACGCCACTGCCGACTACGCCGCGTACAATTCCACGCGGCGGTTCGCGACCGGGGAGGCCGACTTCGACCTGGAGTTCCCCAAGCTCTACAGCTCGGCGCAGTGCACGCCTAACCTGACCCCGGCGCTGTGCCGGGAGTGCCTCGCTCAGCTAGCCATCCTGCAACTGCCGGGGTTCGTGGACAGTGCCGGAGCCGCTGCTCTTGGGATCACATGCAGCTTTCGGTACCAGATCTACTCCTTCTTTAATGGGTCTGCCATGGTGCGGCTGCCAGGGCCAGCACCATTACCGAGCACTGCAGCACCAGCGCCAGCGCCTGTGCCCACGGTTGTAAGTCCGCCGACGACGCCAACCAGAAGAGGTGAGTTTTTGGTAGACGAGCTGGGTGCCTGAGTTAAACTAAACAATTGTTTGACACGCATCCGCGTAATTAGTTTCCTAAGGTATTTTAGTTTTGTCATAAGACTTCTGTAGGTTAGGAATTAGACGAATTTTAGCTTTTTTAAGAGAACTGCATATCTTCTTCTTGAACTCGGTTCAGTTATTTGAGTTAGCCGCGTAAACATGAACTTCATCAGTTCTCCTAGCTTTAATTAGGCATCTATAAAGTTGTTAACGTTAAGTCACGTAGCTCCTCCATAATCCTCTTTCAAATACATATTCCATTTGAACCGACAATTTTCTTGTACATTTTGCTTAATTCTTCACAGGGGAAAAATACAGTGTTCCTGGCATGGTTCTTATAGTTCTGCTGCCTACTATAGCTGCTATAAACCTTGTGGCCTGCTTCTTTTTCTGGAGGAGGCGGCGGCCACAAGCGAAAGCAAAACAGCCAAGTATGTTCACCAATTTACAACATGAAACATTTCAGAAGACCTAAACGACATAACTTATCTGTTTGTTGCTACAAGCCTACAACTTACAACATTGACTCTCAAACAGAGACCAGTTATTATAGTGAGGCAGAGGACACTGAAGGTATAGACTCAATGTCGATTGGCATTTCAGCCTTGCGGGCTGCGACCGGTAATTTTGCAGAATGCAACAAGCTTGGTGAAGGTGGATTTGGTGCGGTGTACAAGGTACTAAACAAGCATATCTGGAAGCAAATTGCCCATCACATTGATATTTTGTAACCGAGTTTTTCTCTGGTTGGACTTGCTCAGGGTACTCTGCCAGACGGCAAGGAAATAGCAGTAAAAAGGCTCTCGGAGAGCTCAACGCAAGGAGTAGAGGAGCTTAAAAATGAACTCTATTCGGTTGCTAATCTTGAGCACAAGAACCTTGTCACACTTCTTGGCGTATGTTTGGAGCAGCAGGAGAGGCTGCTCGTCTATGAGTTTGTTCCTAACGGGAGCCTCGACCGCATCCTGTTCGGTACTAACTGAATCATGTTCAATACAAATATATTCATTTTCTATGCATGTTAACATTGATCGATAGTAGCGTTTTCCATTTCTCTTTTTTAATAAAACAGCAGATGCTGAGAGACGTAAAGAGCTGGATTGGGAAAAGAGGTACGGGATAATTGACGGGATCGCTCTGGGTCTGCAATACCTCCATGAAAACACTGAGCTCAAAGTTATCCATCGTGATCTCAAAGCAAGCAACATTTTGCTTGACATGGATATGAACCCGAAGATCTCAGACTTCGGGATCGCAAGAATTTTCGAGCAAGATCAGACCCAGGGTGTAACGAACCATGTCGTCGGCACAAAGTAAGTACCATCAAACACATAGAAACCAAGTTGAACTAGTCGATCGGTACGTTGTGAGTAGAGGACTAATAATATGGTTGTGTGTAGAGGATTAACCATGAAACACACAATTCAAAGTTAAACTAGTCGATCGGTTCAGTAGATGACTAACTATGACGGTATGACCTTATCATGCCTTATTTCAGCGGATACATGGCCCCCGAGTACGTGATGCGTGGGAACTACTCTGTGAAATCAGACTCGTTCAGCTTCGGCGTCCTTGTCCTGGAGATCGTGACGGGAAGGAAGAACAACCACAAATTCCGGGAAGCTCAAGATCTTTTGACTGCGGTATGTGTGCGGCTAGATAGTTTAATATCCAGTCACCATTATTGCTGGAGAAGGAGGAGCACGCCAGGCTGCAGTTTCGCTCATGGCTACTGTAAAATTTCGCAGGTATGGGAGCGTTGGACGGCCGGAACAGTGCTGGACATGATGGACCGGTGCTTGAGCACCAGCTTCTCCGAGAGTGGCGTTCTAAGATGCATCCATATCGGGCTTCTGTGCGTTCAGGAAAACCCGGCTGACCGGCCTCTAATGTCATCGGTGGTCGTGATGCTGGGAAGCGACACCATGTCTCTCTCCGCCCCGTCAAAGCCGGCGTTCTATGCCAACTAGGGTATCTCGTCTCAGACGTGTCGATTTAGCTGTTGCGGGACCAGCTCCACATACTTTCTACTCGATCATTCCGCTGCCAGTTTATGATGCTTCAACTCTAAAAGAGGGGTATGCAATAATATTAAGCTGCTTACCCGTGCATTATGATTAAGTTAGTTACTAATGGTAGATTTGCTCCTCTCTTTTGTGCTGTAATCTTAGTGTGGTTTGGTAATTTGTATTTCGAAAAAATTAAAGTATTATTGCCTAAAAAAGCTCTAAGGCCATCCTCATTTATAATGGAAATAGTTTTTCGATAAAGAGAATGTATTAGTGTATCAATAAGATATCAATTACACCCAGTCTCTAGACCAAAACGATATCTATAGCTAGCCAATATGGGCAAATAGCCCTCATGCGACGTCTTTCAAGCGAATTGGAAGGAGTGCGACGTCTTTCGAGACAATGGCTCTCGTGCGACGGATCCAAGCGGGTAAATAGCCCACGGCCACACAGGCGTTAAAACGCTAGTCAACTAGTCAAATTTTCGTTAAGACATATTGGGCAACCAAATTAATTAGCAAACTGTCCGTGCTCAACCCGCCCGACCCGACTGTCCCAAACTGCGCGCGCTCCATTCTTCAGCTCCGGCGGCGGCTGCGGCGGCAGCGGAGGAGCCCTCTTTCTCGGCGGCGGCGGCGGCCTTCATGGTGGTGAGTGAATTAGATACTCTAGTCCCAATCCCCTCCGCCTGTTTGTAGATCTGAGCTCGTGTGTTTTGCTTGTTGAAATCGATAGAAGGTGAGAGGGGGCGGCGCGGTGAGAGGAGCCCGTGGTCAGATCGAGAAGGAGCCGCCAGATTCAGCTTCGAACAGGTAATGCGCCTCCCTCCCGCCCAATTTTGAATGCGATTTACGGCCTCCTCTGCTCTTTCTCACACTGCCCGCCTATAACAGAGGGGATGCTGCTGAAACCTTTGAATTTGCAATCAATTTCTTTCCATCGACGGCAAAATTAGTTGATGGTAGCATTGAGAACATCCAGAGAGACACAATTGTGAAATGGGAGGTTGATTGTGCAGAGATTGATCCCGATGAGATACAGAATATGGAAGAGAAGGCAGTGAGGAAATTGGTGGAGAAAATTGGGGAAACTGTGCTTTGGGGTCCAGAGCAAGAGGTTTCACTATTGCGGTATGATGATTTCAAAGGAGAGTATGTCAGAATTGAAGATGGTGAAGATATTGTTGATGAAATCGATAGGCAAGAGGGCTGGGCAAGCCTCAGGGCTGAATTTTTTGCTGAGCTCGTTGATCTGAATATTGATTCGAAGGTGGGTTATGTGCCGTCACACTTGGCTATGCAGAAGGCAGATGATGATTGGGCTTCACAGAGGCATATCGTTCCCATTATTACTGATGTGACAGTAATAGCCGATAATGCACATGCAGAAGAGGGAAATGTTGCTGTTGTTGATTGGAATGCAGTTGAGTTGGAGGAGCCTACTGATTTGGTCATTGCACCAATTGGTGACACTGAGATGGCCAAACTATTTGGCATTCCAGTCGATGACAGAGATGAGGAGGAGAGGGATGAAGCTAATACAAGTGGTAATGATGACAGAGAATTGAGTGAAGATGTAGATGTAGATGAACAGTTGATGGAAGATGCTGCAGATGATGTAGATGATGCACATGATGATGAGCTGGTGCATGTGTATGACAAGGAAAACCCTGTCATTCAAGTGGGGAAGTTGTGGCCAAACATGGATGAGTTCAGGTTGTCTTTCAAGACTTATGCAGTCAGACATCAGTTTGATGCCAAGACACTTTGGACTGATACAAAGAAGTTTTATGCTAAGTGCAGAGGTTTTGATGGTAGTGGTAAGTGGGCTTGCAAGTGGTACATATCTGCTAGACTGCAGCCTGATGGAAGTACTGTCAGGGTTAACCAAATCCCTAATAAACATACTTGTCTGACAAGTTCACAAAAAAAATCAAGCATGACATCACAGATTTGGGTTGCAGAAAAGATAACTCCAATTTTGGCCAAAACACCCAACACTACTGCCAAAAGACTCCAAGTAGACTTGGAAAAGTTATACCCCATTAAACTGCAATATACCACAGTGTGGAAGGCTAAACAAAGGGCAATGAAGCATTTGTATGGTGATTGGGCAAACACATTTAGGATGCTTTTCAATTTCAAAGCAGAGGTGGAGAAAAGGTCACCTGGCAGTGTTGTCGAGATAGATACTGAGGTATCAGAGGATGGCAAGGTTTATTTCTCCAAATTCTTTATGGCTTTAAAGCCTTGCATCGATGGCTTCAAAGCAGGATGTCGTCCATATTTGAGCATAGACTCATCATTTTTGACAGGCAAGTGGAATGGTCAGTTGGCAGCATGCAATGCTCTAGATGGACATAACTGGATGTTTCCAGTTGCTGTTGGCTTGTTTCAGTCAGAGACAGAGGCTTCATGGACATGGTTCATGATGCAGTTGAAAAGATGCTTAGGGCCAGTGTCACCTTTGGCAATACACACAGATGCATGCAAAGGTCTGGAAAATGCAGTTAAAAATGTGTTCCCACATGCTGAGCAAAGGGAGTGCTTCGGCCATTTGTGGATGAATTTGATCAAAAAATTCAGAGGAGATGAATTTGGGAGAATGTGGCCAGCAGCAAGATCTTACACTAAACAGACACATTCATATCATCTTAATAAGGTAATGGCAACATGTGAGGAGTTTGGTACATGGTTGAACACCTACCATTCTTTATTATGGTACAGGTCAGGATTCAACACTGCCATCAAGTGTGATCATATCAACAACAATTTGGCAGAAAGTTTCAACAACAAGGTGAAGCAGCTAAAAGATTTGCCTGTGCATGACATGGTTGATCAAATCAGGATCATGCTCATGCGGCTGTGGGAATTGAGAAAAAAGATTGGTGATTGTCTGCAAGGTGATAAACTTCCAGCAGTGGTGCAACAGGTGGTCAACAGAAGCAGAGGTCTTACACATTTGTCTGTTGAAAAATCATCACTGTGGGGTGCTGAAGTTAGAGATAACAAGACTGGAAGGAGGCATGTTGTTAACACTGATTTGCATGATTGCAGTTGCCTCGAGTGGCAACACACTGGTAAACCATGTGATCATGCCATTCTATTCTTAGCCGGTCAACCGAAGATAAATATGCATCCATATCTGCATGAATATTATTCGGTAGCAAAATTCAAAGCTGCATATGCAACTCCAATTCCACCTCTTACAGATCAGAAGCAGTGGCCAGAAGTGCCGCTTGAATTTTCCATGTGTCCTCCTCTGACAAAAAGAAAGGCAGGCAGACCTAAACAGAGTAGATTCAAAGCATGGTTTGAAAAAGGTGGGAGTAGTAAGAAGGGCAAGAAGGACAAGAAAGATGCAAAGCCAAAAAGGGCTCAAAAGGGTAACAAAAATAGATGCAATCGGTGCCAAATACTTGGGCACAGAGAGGGATCTAGACAATGCATTTTCTCTCCTCCTCAGCCCAGAAAGTATGTGATTGTTTATTTGTGTTTGTTCATATTCTGCTTTTGTTTCAATTATAAATATGTGGCATGCTTTGTTCTTTTCAGGAGGAAGTTTCCAAGTCAGCCTATTGTTGTTGAACAGTCTTGGGCAACAAAAAGAGCAAGAGTCAGTGGCTGCAGAAGGAAAACAAGTCAGTGGCTGGAACAGTTTGGTGCTGAAACTGAAGAAACTGCAGCTGGTGTCACTGAAACTGAAGAAATTGCAGCTGGTGTCACTGAAACTGAAGCTGGTGTCACTGAAGAAACTGATGTCGAGGTGCACACTGAAGAATTTGATCAAACTGAATCTGCTATCGAGTTTCAGGAGGTGATAGCATCGAGTCCAGTGAAGAAAACCAAGATGATCAGTGAACTTGTGTGTGCAGACCTCCCAAAAACAAGAAATGTTAAGGCGAAGAAGGGTACACGGCGTGGTCGGAAGAGATAGAACTGTTGATCATTTGAAATTTATGGCATGTAATAACATTTGTTAGACACTATGTACCCACATGTTTCCATCAGAACTTATTTGGTTATTGTTTTCAAACTGAAATTCAAATTTGATGAAAAATTCAAATTTCGGTTTAAATTCAAATTTGGACTCAAGTTGAACTTTTGACTCGGGTATGATGTTTCAATGCTACCTCAACTCAAATATGTATGTTACCTGATCATTCTGAGCTCTTTTGTTAAGTTAGACTCATAGTCATGAAAAATGTGTTTCAAATGACCTCATAAGGTAGGGTAAACGACCCCCTTTCTAAGAAGGTTGTTTTTTGCATCTTCTCTAAATCATCCAAATAAAATTCCTACACCTCTATCCTACCTATATAGTGTAAATATGAAGTCTCATTATTTTTTGAATTCATTTTCTATTATATTCTTTTCTTTTTTCCGAAATCATTGTTTAATAGGAAAACATATACATAACAAGTTTTTGAATCTTATTTATTATTTTTTTGGTTGCTATACAACATAATAAGACTATAAGCACAAGTTTTATTTGAAATCCATAATAAAACATATATATATTTACTTATGATCTAGAACACACAACCTTTGTTCTTTGAAAACCATACTACATTGTACAAGAATCCCATTTTCTTGAAGGCATTTTCCTGTAATTGTATATAAACCATGTTTATATTTTTTTTTGGTTGCTATGCAACATAATACGACTATGTGCACAAGTTTTACATTTTTTTATTTTTTTTGAATTACTTATGATCTAGAACACACAACCTTTGTTCTTCGAAAACCATACTACATTGTACAAGAATCCCATTTTCTCGAAGGCATTTTCCTGCAATTGTATATAAACCATGTTTTTTTTTTTTGGTTGCTATGCAACATAATACGACTATGTGCATAAGTTTTTTCTTTTTTTGATTTTTTTTAATTACTTATGCTCAATCTTAAGTGTTCGAGGTCTAACACTTGATTTAAGCCTTTTCCGCAAAAAAGGATGCAAACCATGTTTATATGTTTTTTTGGATGCTATACAACATAATAAGACTATGTGCACAAGTTTTTTCTTTTTTTGATTTTTTTGAATTACTTATGCACCGATCCGTCTGTGTGCTCGTTCTGCAATTTGATTGGCTAGCAGCCCATCGAGCGCTGATTGGTTCGATTCGTGGGGTTTGGATCGGTGCGTGGTTCAATCTTAGCCGTTCATCTAGATCCAGCGGCACAAAATTAGCCGGTGCATGAACTAGGTGCACGAGTGTGTGAGTTCGTGTGTTTTCCAGCACGCACTGACGCGGGTGATCAGTTCGCATGCATGCTCATGCAGCCGCTCCCGCCCAACGTTCGCATGCATGCTCATGTCGCAGCCCTCGACGTAGCCTGCCCCGCTATTGATTCAGAAAAAGACGTCGCACCTATGCTATTAAATCATCTCGATGCAGTATCGATGCAGCCCGTTGCCCCGCAGTTTTTTCACCGCACCGCTTTGAATTTTGACGAGCGTCCACACATGCCGCTTCGGATGCGTCCACACATGCAGAAAACCACTTCTTCTCCTCTTCTCTCGCAATGCACCACCGCACCGTCTTTAAAAGGAGGGGCTCCTCTTCTTCCTCTTCTCACACACCACTTCTCTGTCAAGCCGCCACCGCACCTTCCTCTTCTTGCAAACCAAAACCTAGCCACCATGCAGTTCAACGGCCCGACGTACCGTCCCCCTACCACCACGCCGGAGCTGCGCTATCCGCCCGATGTGGTCGTCGAGAACCGGCTGCGCGTGTGGTCCATCTCCAGGTGGAGGGGCGCAAGGGAGCTAGCTGAGTTCTTCCTCGCGTCCTGCTACGAACACCTCCCCGCGGGCTCGCCCCGCATGTTCCGGCTCGAGAACTACTACGACGGCGACACCCGCCGCGTCATCGGCTTGTTCGTCACCTTCAGGAATTGGTTCGACGCCTTCCATCTCCTCGGGCAGGTGTTTTGGTGTGGGTGCGAGTTCATCGCATTCACAAACTACAACATCTACACCAACTTCCACGCCATCTTCCCCTCCCATGGCAACATGCACCGCCTCCCCTACAACGAGGAGGACGACGAGTGAGCTACCCCCAAGTAGGAGGAGCTACGGAGGAGTCAACAAGGAGTTGTTCCATGTTTGTTTGGCGTCCTAGTTTATTTCCATGTTTTTATTCGGTTTGTTGTTTCCTTGGGCATATATGCCCTATTGTGCTAGAATGTTTCTCTTGTCGTGTCGTGTTGAGCGAGTGCTAGAATAATGTTGTCGAAAGTTCTAAGAGGGACCAAGTTATAGGCCCAAGTTAGAAGTGTGATGTTAGTGTGCTACAATGTTGTCCAAAAAAATGTATTGTTCGTCCTAACATATATGTTTGTTTCGTTGAAAACTCAAACTAGCTCTTTCCATTGTTTTCTATGTTGAACGACCAAGTAATATTTTTTGCATGCAAATGACAAAATCCAAAGGCTAAAACAAGTAAATAAGTTTGTTATAAGTTTCTATGAGAGCTCCATGTGTATATCCAAAGGCTAAGCACAATTTTATTTCGGCTCAACATCTAGACACGCATCTATGCTATAAAAATGGAGAGATACGGATGTGTGCCTCTATGCTATGCTATAAATATGGGTGCCCAAAATACAACGTGGTGTTTTTGCAGAAAAAATAAATACATAAATTACAGCCCAACATCCAGAAATGTCTCTCTATGATTTATTTCAAAAAAGTTCCAACATAGGTATGTCGTTTCAATTTAAAAAAAAGAAGAGATATTCCAAAAACGTTTTCTACTGAAAAACAAAACATTGTTCTTAACCGTTGGGCCGTTTTTATCTCTGGGCCTGTTCATTTTCTCACGGCCCAACATCTATCGGGCAGCCTAGAACTATTTTTTTTACTGAAAATAGAACTGTGAACTGAACTGTTAACTGAAGAACACGGCTGACTTGGGGAAACTTCAGAAATAGGAAACTTCAGAAATTGATGCTTAAATTTGATTAAGTTAAACAAACTTGGGGACGAACTTGGCATGGCACACATCGCCTGCTCTGTCCTAAGAACGGATAGACAACAAGTAAAAGAAAAACATTGCAATGATACAACAATAAAATCCGCCTGCAATCATATTTCCTTGCTTCTGCAAATCAATCATCTCCTTTAGATGTTTCTTGATCTTCCTCAGTTCCTGGCTTAGTTCGGACTCCGCTAGCAGTTCACCATTGCGCGCAGCCCTTCTCATGTCTCTGTCAGCACCTATGTCCGAGCTTCCCAAATTCTCCACGCCAACCGATGGCAGCTCCCTGGTTGCGGCCCCGTTCGAATCAACGGGCAACGAATCATTGTAGCCCTGAATTTGTTCAACCCTCTGAGCATAGGTTTCGATCCACTCGAAATGGCCGCATTTCTTCAAGATCTGAAAACAGCGGGCCCGAAAGCAGCAAATGAACTCCAAATCCCAAATTTGACTAGAAAACACGTAATAGGGACAAATTAGAGCAAATGGTTGCGAAAGAACGCAGATCTAACCTTGCCATCCATTCCTACATGTTTCTTGCTCAAGCAGGTGAAGAACTCGCGGCCCAGATTTCCGTTCGAATCGGTCTTACTGACCCAACGCTTGAGGGGCTCTGGGCGTGGGCATTCCGGGCACCCTAGCGGCGGCAGTGGACCAAACCGTGGCCATTTGGACGACGGGGCGGAGGAGCTAGACATTTGGGCGTCGTCGCCGGAGAAGAGAGAGATCTGAGAAAGGGGAAGCAATGGGCGGCGGCGGACGGGCACGGGCACGGGCGCGGTACTCGTCTAGCTACGGTGAGGTGGGTCCCACGCGGTGAGTGGATAAGTGGTGGGTCTGACGCTTACGTGGACAAGTGGTGGGTCCGACGCTTCTAAACTTAGCAGGCACCCCCAATCCTAAGAGCTAACGATCAGATCAGACGCGTTTAAGGGCCATGTTGGCCGTGGGCTATTTACCCGCTTGGATCCGTCGCACGAGAGCCATTGTCTCGAAAGACGTCGCACTCCTTCCAATTCGCTCGAAAGAAGTCGCACCAGGGCTATTGGCCCAGCCAATATATGGGTAATGCACACAACCAAGTTATATAAGCGTGATCAACATAACAGTTGCATCAACCACAAATGGTCGCAACCAAGGGCAACAGTAGAGATACTCCGACAACGATGACACCAAGCATGAGACAATGACTCAACCTCTCATTATTTGTTTTCTTTTGGGGTGGGGGGTTAACCCGTAGAGGCCTCGAAGGGCCTGGATGCCATTAACTGTTAGCTGTACAAATACAATTTTCACCATGGACCCTGACGTGGGGTGGCCACGGCAAATCTCAGGGTAGAGTACCCTAGGTTGATTGAGAGGGAGGAAGATGGTAGTGCTGGTAATAACGACTGCTGACAAGCGGGCGATTTTACTCTGGTTCAGCCTCACAGAGGATAATTTCCTACTTCCACCTTGTATGTTATTGATGTTGAAGGTATAATGGCGATCCCAGCGAGATATCGATCTCGCTAGGGTTTTGGTGGTGGAAAATAGCGTACCCTAGATCGGCGACCCTCCCAGCCTTTATACTGGAGGCTGGGTCCCGGGAGTTCGCAACCGACTAGATTTACAGGTAAGGTAGGTCTCTACCGACATAGGCTTCGCCTTCCTTGGGGCACACTCTGTCTTCTTTGGGCCCTCTTCATGGGCCTTGAGCGTTGTCTCCTAGTAGGCCGCCAGTTGGACCCTAGTCCTTGCGTGCACCAGGTATCTTCATGGTGGGGCACCTGATAGGTAGGCCCACGTCAGTAGCCCCCGAGTGCTTGGTCGACTCGAAGAATCGAGCAGGGACTCATCTCCGGGTGCACGTCGTGTTCTGCTTGCTGCGAAGTATCTGTTTTGAGTCGGTAATGCGTCGACTGTTGTTTTGTTCATGTTTTGCTGTCTGATTGACAGGTTCTAGGGATAGCGACATAGCAGGACTGGTTCACTCGATGGATCGGGACCCATAAAATGCACTTGGGCATAAAACCTAGCTAGCCTTCATCAAGCTCGAGTCCCCGGACACGAACCTGGAAAGAGCTGGTCAGCTTCGACTCAGGCCGTGGAGGTCTTACAGAAGTCGAACTGCAGTATGATAGATTGAATACCCAACGCGTCCGTCAGGATTTTCTTCATGCCTGCTGGCATGGGAACTACAGGGTGAGCGCAGCAGGTGCGGCCCTGGCCGGCTCGAATGATCGGCGGGTCTTATCTTTGCACTATTGGTGCAGAATCCGAGGATCATATGCGGCGGACGCATCTCGGGCATAGTATGTTTTGCAACTGCTGTAGTCGTAGGCTTTGCATAGAGCTGAGTAGCTTCGGTCGGTAAAAACTCGACTGTTTGTTTTGGGACTCGATGGTCCAATGGTCTTGTGTTATCGGGGCGCGGCAGCGCTCCCGATGGGAGTAGCCCCGAGATTAAGCTGAATTGCTTGCAATTGAGGTTAATCTCAATTAACCTGCGTCGTCACAGTCGAACGAATTTTTTTGATACGCTCCCGATGGGAGTGAATGAAGAAAGATTTGGGGACTTGACAAATAAAGGAGTCCCTTCAGCCTGTTGGCCTACTGTGTGAAATGCTCCGACGAATATGCGTCGCAGTCGAGTGATGCGAGGGTCCGTTGAGGGGACTCGATAGCCTGTTGGCTTTGTTTTGTTAGTTATCACGAGCCTGACTCGAGTGATTCTTCAGCTTGTGAAGCTGACGTTATGCATGACGATCTATGCTTGCGCGCTGCCGCTGATGGGACGCGTCGCTGTGGTCCCAGTGTCAGTGTTGACCAGGAACGACGCCGCTTCTGATTTGACCGCACGACGCGAAAGTTTCGGGACGTGATGATGGTTTCCTCTTTTCCCGTGCATAGTGGGCGGTGTTGCCTGCGACGGTTGCGTTCCGCGGCTGCCACGTGTAGGGTTGGATGCAGACCGTTGCTGCCGATGCCGTTTGGACGGTTCGGATTTGGCGGTGCCGCGGTATACTTATTTCACCGTGGCGGGGGAGATTGATTTCATCCCCATTCTTGCCGCTTCTTTTACTTGCTTCGTCTTCTACCTCGCGTCTCTCCTCCATTGCCACTGTGCCCAAGCTTCATCCTCGCACCCGTTGCTAGCCACTAGCCATGAGGAAGGCGGGCGCGAAGAAGGTGGGGACTACGGCAAGCTCCGTCACCGCCGATGTTGCGGCGACGAAGACCAAGAGAGGGAGTAGTGCGGCGAGCGCCGCCACCGTTCTTGATGTCGTGGATGTGGGCGCATTGAAGAAGATCCCCGGCGACTGGGTCAAGTCGTCCATCAAGGAGCGCCATCTGGATGAATTCTGGGAAGATGGACTGCTGCCGTCGGCGGACCAGTTGGCCACGGGCGCCCCCGGGAAGGAGGTATTCCCGCAACCTCAGCCTGGCGAGCGTGTGTGTTTCGCTGATTTCTTGAATCGGGGATTCTCTTGCCCCCTTCATGATTTTGTCTGTGGGTTGTTGTACGCGTACGGGGTGCAGATGCATGATCTGACCCCGAACGGCGTCCTCCACATTGCTTGCTTCTTCGTACTTTGCGAGTGTTTCCTGGGGGTGCACCCGCATTGGGGTTTGTGGAAGACCATCTTCAACGTCAAGTGGAATGCGGGTGCTGGTGGCACCTATCCACTTGGCGGCTTCGGCATCCAGGTTCGCGGCGACACTTCCTACTTCGTGCTGAAGCAGGTCGAGTCCGCCCAAGGCTGGCGGAAGAAATGGTTCTACGTCCGCGTTGAGCGGGAGGGCCTTCCCGACTTCGTGGCTAACAAGCCTCTGAGGAAATCGAACACCTGGGCACATATGCTGTCAAGTGCGGATAAGGTGGAAATCAGCGAGTTTCTGAATCACCCAAAACGGTGATTCTCTTGCCCCCTAGTTTCTGAAGGAGTTGATCCTCTTCATCAACTCCTTCAGAAACTAGGGGGCAAGAGAATCACCCAAACCGTCTTCATCAACTCCTTCAGAAACTAGGGGGCAAGAGAATCCTCTGAGGAAATCGAACACCTGGGCACATATGCCACTCACCTCCTTGCCCACCGTCTTCATCAACTCCTTGCCCACCGCTGATTTCTTGAATCGGGGATTCCCTTGCTGAAGAAGATCTCTGAGTTGATGAAGACGGTGGGCAAGGAGGTGAGTGGTGTCCGCCTTATTGCCACGTTTCTGAAGAGGCGCGTGCAGCCGCTACGCCTTCGGGACCACCCAATGTGGGAGTTCCAAGGCGCAAACGACTCCTCTCGCCTGACGAAGGAGGAGCGGTCGAAGAAAGAGGTCGAGAACTCTGTGCGGTCCGTGACCAGCATCAAGGCCACCGAGGCCTGCAACGTCGACTGCCCAGTTAAGCCATACGGGGTTGAGAACCCATTGCCTGAGGTGAGATACGACTTGCTTCTTGTTTGTCTTTTTTTCATGTTGCTGTTGTGTTGAACACCTTGTGCTTGCTTTTGCAGGGTCACCCGATTCTCTCTTGTCTTCCACCTCTACCCGAGAATGGAACGACTTTTGAGGTGGCATTTCCCGAGGTGGAGCCAGCCGACAATGATTTTTCCATTCCCTCCGCAAGCACCTCACCCGAAGAGGAGGTGGAGGAGACAGAGCAGAATGACGATGAACAACTGCCCAAGTGTCGCCGGCTAGACAAGGCGAAAGCTGTTTTTGAAGACTCGCCGTCCAAGAAGGCGGAGCTTGAAGATGATGACAACTCGGGGTCCTCGTCACCCAGCGTGAAGGACCCGATGGAGGTTGTCCCGTTGAACACAACACCTCCCGCCGGAGTTGGCAATGCGTCAGAGTTTGGCGGGATCTTTGATTTTGACTCCCTCGTCAGCGACGAAGGCGAGGAAACGAGGTGAGCACCTTTGTAGTTGCTAAGCTTCTCTGTCGTTCTTTTTATGTGCAGTTGCTTGAGTTGTAAACTTTATGTGCAGTGCTGGGCATGGCACGGATGTGTCCCCTCCGCCTGTCCGGGAGCAGGCATTGGCTCCGAGCGGTGCGGAGTCACAGCTGATCCTTCCGGAGGTTTTGCCCTCGGTGGCTGCAGCGGCCGCTACAGAGGTCGTGAAGTCTCCGGCTCCGATCGTCCCGGAGGTGCACGCTCCGCCTTCTTCAGGTGTTGTGCCGTTGCATGATCATGTGAGTGTCTTCTGAACTTCTATATTATCGGGTGCGCGACAGCGCTCCCGATGGGAGTAGCCCCCGAGGCTATGTGCAACTAGTATAGTTGGGTATAGGCTCAAATTCATGGATGTGTCTTGTGTATTGCCGCCCTTCTGCCGCACCCTGCTGGAGTCAGGTGCGGCCTATGTCCAGATGGAGCTAGAAAGAGATCGGCTTCGCATTGCTCTTGAGCAATCTGAGCGTAAGTAACCCTTTGGTTTTTGTTTAAGTTGCCTCCACTCCTGCTTCGGGTCCGCTTGAGGACTCTGTACTTCCTGCAGGTGACCGGAAGGCTGCTGCGTCTCGGGTGGAAGAATTGGAGAAGAAACTAGAGGCCCAAAGCACTAACACTGAGCAGAAGCTGAAGGAAGCCAAGGGCCGAGAGGATGTCATCCTGCAGCGCGAGAAGACGCAGACTGAGCGCCTGCTAGCGCTTGCCCATGTGTTGGGAGGTAATACCTCATTCTCATGTTTTGTTTGCTTGAAGTTTGATCTCCCAATTCATTCGAATCGGTACTTGAATTGTTTTTTGTGCTGATGCTTTTGGCGCAAACCATCTGCGAACGCAATGAGCGACAACGTCTCGCTGGACCAGGCCGTCAGCGCGTTCGACGCCATGTGCTCTCATGCCAAGGCCGCGCTCGCCAAGTCGACTGGTGCTCTTGCTGCGGTGCACAAGAACATCTTTCCACGGGGGACGCCACCCGCGACCGTTGATGGTCTGGCCACAGTACTTGGCTCGGAATCTTCCACCATGGCGGACTTCACTCGTGCCCAAATGGCACGTGGCTCGGAGTCCACATTCAAGCTGTTGCTGGGTCACGGTATTGTGGGCGACTTCAAGAAGGTCGTAACTGACTTTCCGCGGAGACCTGATGGAAGGATGGTTCCCCTGAGCTCAGTCAAGGAGACAGCGGCGCGACTGGCGGAGGACATGGTAGCCATGATGGAGCGGCGTGCTGCGGAAGTCGTTGCCCGCGCAGCTAGGTCTAGGTCGGAGTCGACGTCATAGGCTCTAGCATTGACTTCTGCTTTTCTTTTGCCTTGTAATGAACTGATGGCACTTGTTGAGCAATATATGTCTGCTTTTGGCTTCGCAGTCTATACCTGTTTGAATATTCTGTCGGGGCCTAGCCCCCGAGTATGTTACCTTGTTGACTCTTTGTATTCAGTGGTCTCATGTTGTTGAAATTTGCTTTTGAGCAGCCCAAGGCACCTGAAGCACCTGGCGACTCTCCCTCCGTGAGTGCTCCTCCTCAGCCGACTGCCCGGAGTAAAAATGAGGAGGTCGTCATGTCATATATGAAGACTCGAATCTCGAAGTTGGAACGGGAGCTGAAGAGCGCGCGGGGTGAACTGGACGTGTTGAAGTCGAGGCCTGCACCCTCGTCTGAACGGGAAGATTACTTGATTGGGGAGCTGGACATAGTGAATCGACAGCTAAAATGTCAGTGTGCCTGAAGAACTTCTAACTGTGAGTTGGCTTGTCCTTCAACTGCTTCTTATTTTGTTTCGTTGTTTCGTCAATGCAGGTGTGAGCACAGACTGGAAAGCTGAGAAAGCTCGCATTGATGAGCGCCTGGATGGAGCCGCTACTGGCTCGGCTTTCGGCTACCAGTACTTCTGGTCTGACAGATCAAGGGCTCGGGTGCTCGCTGTCCTGCAAGATCGAGCTTGGCGCGCTGGTATGCTATTAGACTCTTCCAGGGGCACTCTGGCTCGGGTGCACCGAGCGCTGTTCCCGCATAATGAGCAACCGCAGGGTATACCTGCCCTGTTGACGAGATTCCGCGAAGGCAAGGCGATCAAGAAGTTCTTGCATGCTCAACTTGTGGGCGGAGCCAATGTTGCCTTCGCTTATGTGCGAGCCCACCGTCCGCATCTCAATATTGAGAAGCTTACCGATGGCCTGCCTTCGGAGGAACATTATGCGGATACTCTCGGCCCGGCGAGGAAAGTCATTGAACAGGTCCAGAAGCAAACGGAGCGCCTTGTAGGTCCGTTGGATGTAGGTCCGAAGGAGGAGCCTGTAGATTAGAGAGTGGAATTTGTATGCTCGTTGAGCTATGTTGTAAATGAACAATGTATATCCATGGGGGGTAGCCCCCGAGTGTAAATTTGTGAATGGTTTGTCGGAGACAATAGTTGTTTGATCGTAGGATCATAGCCCCCGAGTGTTCGGGTGCGATCTATACGCATCGAGTAAAGTGACTTGTGCGGCGCAGCCCCCGAGTGTTCGGGTGCGGCCAAGGTTTTTTGCCTGTTTGGAGTTGGAGTAACCTGTATGGCGCAGCCGCCGAGTGTTCGGGTGCGGCCTAGGTTTTGTTTGTTTTGAGGCGAAGTAACCTGTACGGCGCAGTCCCCGAGTGTTCGAGTATGACCGAGGTCTTTTTTGTTTTTCGAAGTGAACCTATGCGGCGTAGCCCCCGAGTGTTTGAGTGCGGCCTAGGCCTTTTTTGTTTTAAGTGAACCTGTGCGGTGCAGGCCCCAAGTGTTCGAGTGCGGCCAAGGTCTTTTTGTTTTTGACTCTGTAAAAATAGAGGAAGAATGCTTTGTATCCCAATCTTTGTATATTAAGCTAGCAAGCTGCCTCATTAAAAACCTTCCAGTCTCCTTAAATACCCTGGTAAGAAAAAGAGCGCGTCTGAAACCTGCTGCTTGTAGGCGTTTAAGCACAATTACATGAGTGTGTATGCTATGCGTAGAAACGGCGCAGGTGCGCAATGTTCCATTGGTTGTGGGAGAGTTCTCCCGTCTTCGCGTGCTTCAGGCGATATGCACCGCCGTCGACGGCTTCCGTGATGATGAAGGGTCCCTCCCATGAGGAGGCGAGCTTGTGCACCTTCTTCTACTTGAGCCGCAACACCACGTCTCCTGGGACGAAGGATCTTGTGCGAGTCGATGGCCATGGTAGTTGCGGAGGCTTTGTTGGTAGACGGCAGTGCGGGAGAGCGCGATGACCCATGCATCATCCAGCGCATCGACGTCGTCTTTAAGTGCTTTGTCTGCGTCTGACTCGTCGCAGGCGACGACGCGAGCGAGGTGCGTCGAACCGCAAATCATGTGGCATGACTGCTTCGGCGCCATAGACCATGAAGAATGGAGTGTATTGTGTTGATCTGTTTGGTGTGGTTCGCAGACTCCATAAGACTGAGGGTAGCTCTTCCACCCAGGCGCCCGCGGCACGCTTGAGTGGCACCAGCAGTCGTTTCTTGAGGCCGCTGCAGACTAGGCCGTTTGCTTTTTCGACTTGCCCGTTGGACTGGGGATGAGCGACTGAGGCGTAGTTGAGTTTGATGCCCTGGTCCGTGCAGAAGTCTTTGAACTCATCGGCGGTGAAGTTTGTCCCGTTGTTAGTGATGACGTTGTGGGGGACCCCGAACCTGAAGATGATGGACCTGATAAAGTTAACAGCTGTTGTGGCAGTCGAGCTTGTTATGGGTACAGCTTCAATCCACTTCGTGAACTTGTCAACTGCCACCAGGAGATGTGTGTGTCCCCCGCGGGATGATTTTCTCAGTGGTCCCACCATGTCGAGTCCCCACTGGGCGAAGGGCCAGGCGAGTGGTATTGTTTTCAGCTCTGACGCAGGTGCGTGCGGCTTCGTGGCGAACTTCTGGCATCCCAGGCACTTCCTGGCGATGTCTTCGGCTTCCTGCATCGCCGTGGGCCAATAGAACCTGGTTCGAAAGGCTTTGTCAACCAAGGCTCAACTGCTAGCATGATGTCCACAGGTACGCACATGGATGTTGAATAGTATTGCTCTGCCATCTTCTGTGTCTATGCATCGCTGCAAGATTCCGGATATGCTGCGCTTGTACAATTCTCCATTGATGATCGTGAAGGCCTTAGAGCAGCGAGTGATGTGCCTAGCTTCTGTCGTATCCGTCGGCAACTCCTGATGCAACATGTATGCGAGGAAAGGGTTCTTCCACGTTGGCTCGACGAGGAGAACTACTATGTGTTGATCTTCTGCGTTGGGTACTGCAGGGTCCTTTGCTGGTGGGTCCTTGGTGCCTGTTCCTGGTGTAGAGGGTACCACTGGCTGCTTGAGCTTGATCGATCGCTGCTTGATACACTCGGCAAAAACTCCAGGCGGGACTGGGGCTTTGGTCGAGCCGAGGTTGGCTAGCATGTCAGCTTCTTCGTTACTGTCGCGGCCTACGTGCCGCAGCTCGCAGCCGTCAAAGTTGCCCTCCATGGTGTTGTAGAGGTCCCGATATGCGATCATGTTCTCTGTTGTAGTATCGCACTCCTTCATGGTTTGCTGTACGCCAAGATTCGAGTCCCCGTAAATCATGAGGCGAGTAGCGCCGCAGGTCCTGGCCATCCGCATGCCGTGAATTAAAGCCTCGTACTCTGCCTCATTGTTTGAAGGTTTAGGGAAGTCCATCTACAGAGCATAGCGTAGCTTGTCACCTTTTTGCGATGTTAGGACGATGTCCGCGCCCGCACCCTCGAATTTCTTGGAGCCATCAAAGTACATGGTCCATGCATTGGACAGATCAAGCACATCAGGCAGCTGGGCTTCTATCCACTCGGTTGTGAAGTCTGGGAGTACTTGTGCCTTGATCGCATTGGGGTGTGTGTATTTCAGGTCCCATTGACCCAGCTCGATGACCCACTTGGCGACTCGTCCCATGGCGCCAGGGTTGGTGAGGATGTCCGATAGCGTCGATGCACTGACCACCGTGATCGGGTGCTCGGCGAAGTAGTGGACGACCTTGGGTGAAGACATGAAGACGCCGTAGGCCAGCGTCTGATAATGCGGGTACCGCTGTTTGGATATGGATAACACCTCGCTGAGGTAATATATGGGACGTTGCACGCGGTGGGGGTGGCCTTCTTCTTAGCGCTCGACGACGAGGACGGTGCTGACCACCCTGTTGGTGGCGGCGACGTAGAGGCTCTCCTTCGTGTGGCGCAACAAGTACTGGCGGAGTCGCCAAGACTCGCTTGAGATCTGCAAAGGCTGCTTGAGCTTCCGGCGTCCACTCGAAGGTGTCGGATTTCTTCATCAGTTGGTAGAAGGGAAGTGCCTTTTCACCCAACTTACTAATGAACCGGCTGAGCGCTGTGACTTGGCCGGCTAGACGCTGAACTTCCCGAAGCTTGGTCGGGGCTGGCATTGTCAGGATTGCTTCAATCTTCTCCGGATTCGCCTCGATGCCTCGTGCAGATACGAGGTACCCGAGTAGTTGCCCAGCTGGTACGCCGAAAATGCACTTCGTTGGGTTGAGCTTGATGTTGTATCGATTTAGGGCGGCGAAGGTTTCTCGGAGGTCTTCGAGGAGCGTGTCCTCTACTTTGGTCTTGATGACGATGTCGTCAACATAGACCTAGACGTTGCGTCCGATCTGGTCCTTGAGTCAGGACTGCATCATGCGCTGGTACGTGGCGCCAGCGTTCTTGAGCCCGAAAGGCCTGGTTGTGTAGCAGTAGACACCATGGGGTGTGATGAAGGCTGTTTTATCCTCGTCCTCCACTCACATCCTTATCTGGTTGTAGCCTAAGTAGGCATCCAGGAAGGACAGGCGTGCGCAGCCAGCTGTGGAGTCGACAATCTGGTCGATTCGCGGCAAGAGGAAGTACTCCTTTGGGCAGCACTTGTTGAGGGCGGTGTAGTCGACGCACATACCACTACTAGGAAACTAGCTTTCTATGGAACCACATTTTGTGGCGCACCAAATAACCATGCGCCACAGAAAAATATTTCTGTGGCGCATGGATTTCTGTGGCGCATCTAGCCCCATGCGCCATAGAAAGACATATTTCTGGGGCGCATGTAGCTATATGCGCCACAGAAAGCGACATTTCTGTGGTGCACCCACTACATGTAGTGCGCCACAGAAAGCCACATTTCTGTGGCGCATGTAGGTGGTGCGCCACAGAAAGCCAGTGGCGCATATAGCTACATGCGCCACAGAAAGCCACATTTCTATGGCGCATGTATGGCTTTCTGTGGCGCATATTGTATATGCGTCACAGAAAGCCAAAAATTTCAAAAAATCCAAAAAAATCAAAAAATCCAAAAAACTCAAAAAATCCAAAATAATTCAATTTTTTTATTTTGTACAAAAAATCTTCTTTTTGAAATAACTTTTTACTCTTTTGGAAGTTCCCGAATTTGAGAAAAGTTCACCGGGTAAACCCATTTTTTGACATATTAAACGCATTTTTTCGACGTCGTATGCAAAAGTTATGGACGTTTTACTTTTTTTTCCATTTTTCGCAAAAAAGGTCAAAATTTATATTTCAAAATTTCTATACGAACTAGACACTAAAACCTAACTGTATCTCAAAGGATTTTATTTATTGAAGATTTTATCATTTTCTTTTTTTTCGCAAAAACCTCGATTTTTTTATTTTTTGAAACTATTGAATCTCCATTTGAAACTTTAGAAGTTTTTGAAACTTTTGAAATTTAAAAATATAACACATTCCACGCATATACACATACAAGTATTAAGAGGCTTCATATGATACATATATCAATAAGAACTTGAGCAGCAAAAGGGTAGCTGGACTGAATAGAATTTAGAAGTTAAGCGTGCTTTGATTGGAGCAATTTGAGGATGGGTAACCTAGCGGGAAGTCATCAGTTCAAAAAATTCAAATAATTAGGATTTTCCAAATTATTTCATTTTTTGTTTTTTTCCAGATTTTTTTTACTTTTTTTGCATTTTTTGAATTTTTTGAGAATTCTGTGGCGCATATAGTGTGGGTGCGCCACAGAATGTTGGGATTTCTGTGGTGCACCCCCAGGTGCGCCACAGAATTCAAATTTTTGTGGCGAGACTTCTGTGGCGCACCCACCATGCGCCACAGAAAGGCAAAGTGGGTGCGCCACAGAATGCCTTTTCCCTACTAGTGTACGGATGATATCTGTATTCTTCTTTGGTACCAGCACCGGGTTAGCGACCCAGTCTGATTTCTTGATCTCACGGATGAACTTGGCGTGAAGTAGTCTGTCGATTTCTTGCCTGATGGCGACGCGCTTCGGCTCGGAGAGGCGGCGCATGGATTGCTTAATAGGTCTGTCATCTGGATAAATTTGTAAAGCGTGCTCGGCGAGTTCCCTGGGTACGCCTGGCATGTCCGCTGGACACCAGGCGAAGATTTCCCAGTTCTCACGTAGCAACTCGATGAGCGTGCTTTCCTATGCGGGAGGCAAGCTCGACGACACGAGAGCCGTCTTGGTAGCGTCAGTCGGGTGCACCTGGTGCGCACTTATGTCATTTGTTGCGCTGAAAGCAGAGTCGGGTGCCGGCTTCTTGCTCTCAGGAAAGAGAGTTTTGTCGTTGCTGATCGAAAGTTCTTCGAGTTGCTGCTGCATGCCAAAGGACTCGGAGATCTTGTTGAACTCGCGGTCGCAGTTGTCTGATCGCTGGAAGTTGCCGCTCACGGTTATGATTCCGTTAGAGCCTGGCATCTTCAACTTCAGGTAAGCGTAGTGCGGAACTACCATGAACCGGGCGAACGTCGGGCGTCCAAGTATGGTGTGATACTGCGATTTCCAGTCGACTACCTCGAAGTCTATCACCTCCTTTCTGAAGTTAGCGGGTGTGCCGAAGATGACTTCGAGTGCGATGGTTCCCAGAGGATAGATTGCTTTCCCTGGTACTATGCCGTGGAAGGTGTTGCTGGACTCGGCTAGGTTGTCCACGGATCTGCCCATTTTTCAGATGGTGTCAGCGAAGAGGATGTTGATGCCACTGCCGCCGTCCATGAAGACCTTGGTCATGGCGTACCCTCCTATCTGTGCATCGAGTACCAGCGTGGCGTGGCCTAGGCGCGGTACCTGTGGTGGGTGGCCCTCGCGAGAGAACGTAATGCTGGCTTCAGAGCCCTTGAGGTACTCGGGTACGGCCGGCGGCGTCATGGTGGCCTGGTAGACCTGGCGTGTGATCAGCTTCTGGCACCGATTGGATGGGCGTCCTTTCTGTATCATGTACATCTATCCTTGAGGCTGAGGGTACTGGTCCCCTGCTGTGGCAGGTGCTTTTTGCCGCGGCTGGTGTTGGATTGCTCCTGCTATATGCGCGGGTTGAGGTGCTGCTACAGGTGGTGCTTGGAGAGCCAGCTGTGCGGCTGGTGCTGGAGTCAGGATCTTGGTGAATGCTCCGTTAATGCGATGCATCTTCCGGCAGTCTTTCAGCAGATGGCTGGAAATCAGTTTGCCGGTCTCTTCGCTTCTGAAGAGGTGGAATTTGCACGGTTCCTCAAGCTCCTGCTCAGGTCTAAGTTCTGGTGCGAGTTGTCGCGGGTCGTGCGCCGCCACTCACGCCTCTGGTTTCTGTCGCTCCGGTACTCCTCATGACCTCGGCTGCTCTGGCGATTGTTATCACGGCCTCGGTCTTCTCGGGCGTCAGTGAACCCAGCCGCCACTAGCTCGACTGCCTCGCCTTCTTCGTAGCGGGGTTTATGCTTGCGGTGGCGGTTTTTGTGGCCACAGTTGTTTTGGTTACCTTCCTCTTTCGGCGAGTCGGGGAACTCGTTACGCACGGAATCCTTGCCGTCCACCCACTCGTTGGCGATCTTCATGAGTTTGATTATGGATGTTGGCTGAAGGCAGCCAAAGGCCTCTCGAAGGTCGCGTCGGATGACACCACGAATGAAGGTGTCCATTGCTCTATCTTCTGAAACGACTCCGACGGAGTTGCGCATGAGGGTACGTCGCTGGATGTATGACCGCAGTGTCTCGTCCCGTCGCTGTTTGCAGGCTCGCAGTTCTTCAAACGCCGCGGGTCTCAAATATGTTTCGAGGAAGTTCTTGACGAAGGCTTCTCGAAATTGGTCCCAGGAGTCGAAGGAGTTACGGGCAGTTTTTGGAGCCAACCACGTGCTGAGCCTAGGAGCATCAGCTGTATGTACTGCATTGCTGTTATTGTGGTGCCGCCTTGACAATTGACTGCTATAAGGTAATCATCGAGCCAAAGTTTAGGGTACTATGTACCATCGAACTTGACTGACTCAGTCCTGAGCTTAAAGCCTCGTGGCATCCTTGTGTCGCGGATATGGAGATTGAAGCAGGAAGCGCCACAAGGCTCATAGTCGCCATCTGAGTAAAGTTCCTGGCTCGGGGTATTGACGGGTCGCTTGGAGCGACTGCGGTCGACCTGCCGTTGTACAATGATGTTGCGCGCATCTTCCCCCTCCTGCAGGTGTCGAGTGGGTCGGTCTTCGCGTGCTGCGCGTTCTCTTCTTTCACGGTCACGTCTGTCGCGATCTCCATGTGCCTGATTTATTGCTACGGGCAGAGTTTCTGGGATCACTGCCTCTTCTGCCAAGCGAAGCACCTTGATTTGTTGTCGGTGCAGGGCTGCGCGAGGGTCGCCCTCTGGAGGCTGCGTGGCCCTCAGGTACGTCGCCACCGACATGAGAGCTCCAGAGGTTGTTTTGGGGATAGATATCTCGTCTGCGTCTTCTGTCATAAATGATGATTCGAGGTTGCGGTGGTCGCAGCCCTCTCGGCATCTGTCATCAGGTGAATGTGCGGTCTGGAGCGCCTGTTGTCTTGCGTTACTGTAGGTCCCGAGGATGATAAAGAATTGTTAGCCCAGCCCTACACGCCGAGTACTTTCTGGCGACGACGACGATGCTTTCCGACGAGACGCTCGTACACAAACAGCTAACTCGATAGCTGATCGATTCCTCCGATCCTCCAGCCGCACTGTGTATGTACGTGGTAAGCTAGCCTAACCAATTTAGATCGATGTACTACTAGAAACAACACGCACGTACAAAAGCAGATTGGATGGCCACAGGTGCGTATCGCACCTGGTGTTTCTTTCGTTGCTTCAACTCACAAGCCAGGTTTACAAGTATATTTATACTAGGATTTTACCTAACTGACTAGAGCTACTATTACTAGAACGACTCGGTGTCCAACTCCTAATACAACTCATACATGCATACTAGCCGGACCGTGCACACCTATGACGTCTTGCCGACGCCCGACGTGTACCGACGTGCTTAATGCTAACATTCACCCCCCTAAGCACGACGTGTGTATCTCTTCCTCCTGGGTCCCAAATGCGTCTGTTGCTTCGCGTATGTGTGACCCTCGGCATTATTTTCGCCACATTAGCCTTCATCATCGACATTACTTTCGTCGCTCCTCGTGGCATCCATGACATCGAATTTGCTTTTGTCGATTCATCTACACTTTGACGACAACAATTCTTCTTGTCGACGTCTTCAAACATCATCTTTGCTTCGGTGCTTTTGAAGCAATCTTCTGTGTACTTTATTGGCTTCATCTCTGGAATAATTATCTTGAACAAATGTAACCGCGCAAAATACACCTCACTTTCATCTTGTCGCTCTTCTGCCAACGACAGTGCTTGACGCCAATACTCCATCGTATCCATGTCTTCAAATTTCGCCGGTTCCTCGGTGAGCAAACATTGCCTTTCGTGCTCCATCTTCACCGGGTCGTCCTTCTTTGGATAACAATCCAACACGCGTTGCATGCATGTTGGCGTCGGTCGTAGTTGTATCAGCTCCAGTGCTATTGGAGACGTTGCGACGTACTCTTCTACGCCCGACGACGTGCCCTTTTATTTTGCGTGCGAGGCTCCCGTAGGTCCACGCGTGTAACCTGCTGGTCCGTCCGGACCTCTTCTATCGCTTCTCTCTGGGACAGTGTCCCCTTGGCCTGCTGGCAAAACTGCCTCCTGTCGCCCATGGACTTTTGGCCGTTCTGGAGAGGCATCACCTCCATCTCCATGCATGCTTGCTGGCCAATTTGGCACATCTCCTTTTGGCCTCTCTGCACCACGTGACCAGCCTCCATGTGCAAATCCTAATTCTGGCCGGATTGGCCTGCTTCCTGAACCATCACCTAGCACGCTGCTTCTTTCTTCCGCAACGGCTGGTTTGCCCCATGACGCGACGATGCGCCTCACTTTACCCTGCGACGCCACGACGCGCCGCACTTCATGGACTTCTGGCACCACGTATGCCTTTACTTTCTTTCCCTGCGACGCGACAGCACGCCGCACTTCGTGGACTTCTGGCACCACGTATGCCTTCATACCAGTACCATCGGCATGAGTTCTCGAATCACCTCCCGTGTCAGTAGCATCGACACGAGTTTCCGAAACTTGAAGGCAAACTTTCTCTTCCACAAGCGTGTCAGATTCTTTAGCCACCGCTTGAAGAACTGGATCATCCTCGTCCACAAGTTCGCACATCAAGTGCATCGGACTATCATCTCCTTCCTGGGCCATGAGAGCCTTTTGCTTTGACGGTTTCCAACAATCAGACTTGAAGTGCCCGAGCTCGCGACAGTTATGACACCTTACTTTTTTATGTCAAACTTCCTCCTCGGCGGAGGGTCGTTCTCCTCCTCCTCTTCATCGTCGTCCTCTTGCTCATCATTGTCCTGCTTAGCGATGTACTTTTTCGCTAGGCGCTGCTTATCGTTCTTTTTCCTTCTCATGGATCCTCCTTTCTTTTCTTTCGAAAGAGTCATCCACTGCTGCTTCATGAGCATCAAGTGCTCGTTCTGATCTGGATCGCCAAAACTGAGCCGAACCCTCTCGTCGTGTGCCTTGAATCTTCCGACGAGATCCTCTATCGTCAGAGTATTCATATCAACACACTGCTCGATCGACGTCACAATCTGCATGTAGTGCGCCGGTGCGGCACGCAAGAACCTTCTGACGTTCTTGATCTCATCCAGCTTCTCGCCATATCCCGTGATTGCGTTGATGAGGGTGACGAAACGGGCGGCAAACTGATCAACCGTCTCACTTTCCTCCATCTTCAAATCCTCATAGTTCTTCATCAGGGTTTGAAGAAGCGCTTCTTTCACACGGGTATGCCCTTGGTGGAGGATCTTGATCGTCTCCCATGCATCCTTAACCGATTTCTTTTCGACGAGGTGCTGCATCACGTCTCTTGGCACGACGGAATAGAGCCTCCCAGATCTCCTGAGCTTCCATGCCCACCTCCATGTTGATGGCCCATAGCTCGTAGTCCTTGCGATCAAGGCGCGGATACAAAGCCGCCCCTACCGTCTCCACCACCGGTGCCGATGCCGAGTTCTCGCCATGCTTCACCATCGCCATGATCTTCTAGTGCTTTCAGAAAATCATGGACAAACCTCACCAGGCTCTGATACCAATTGTTAGCCCAGCCCCTACGCGCCGAGTACTTTCTAGCGACGACGACGATGCTTTCCGACGAGACGCTCGTACACAAACAGCTAACTCGATAGTTGATCGATTCCTCCGATCCTCCAGCCGCACTGTGTATGTACGTGGCAAGATAGCCTAATCGATTTAGATCGATGTACTACTAGAAACAACACGCACGTACAAAAGCAGATTGGATGGCCACAGGTGCATATCGCACCTGGTGTTTCTTTCTTTGCTTCAACTCACAAGCCAGGTTTACATGTATATTTATACTAGGATTTTACCTAACCGACTAGAGCTACTATTACTAGCCGGACTGTGCACACCTATGACGTCTTGCCGACGCCCGACGTGTACCGACTTGCTTAATGCTAACAAGAATAGGCTGCCCGGCGAGCACTCGACGCATCAGCGAGTTCTTTACGCCTAGCAAGATCAGCTTTTTCGCACAACAACTTCTCGTTTTCTTTCCACACAAGGTACTGGTACGTCATCATCTCCTCAGGGGTCGCCTCTGGAGGAGGGTAGGTGTTGTCCTGGACGTGCTTCGATCATGGCCCTCATTCCCATCTCCCTAGTGATCACCAGAGTATTTACTTTATCCGGCATTGTGACTGTCATCGGATATGCGGGTTCCTCGCGACGAGCGCTACCCTCAGGGTTTTGGGTTGCGTCCACCATGTAAACCTGGACAGGGTAAGACTGTGCAGTCGAATATGCGTTGCTGCTGCTGCTCTCACCGCCAGAGCTATCCCCAGAGCCGAAGATGGAGGCAACGTGATAGACGCCGCAGTCGAGGCAGAACTCGTCCGGCTGGGTCTGGCCTGATGTTGCAGCCGATGATGTCGTGGGCGCCGGAGTTGATGGAGACGCAGTCGATGGGGCAGCGTGTGTCGTAGGTGGTGTAGTCGTGGCCGTCGCAGTCGATGGAGGCACGTTTTTTTCCAGTTGAAGGAGACGTGGGCGGTGAAGATGTTGTAGTTGGTGCAAGTGCCATCTCCGCGCTCGATGAAGACGCGGGTTCCGTACTCGAAGCAGATGCGATCTCCACGGTCGATGAAGACGCGGGTTCCGTAGTCGAAGCAGATGCGATCTCCGCGGTCGATGAAGACACGGGTTCCGTAGTCGAAGCAGATGCGATCTCAGGACGCGGGTTCCGTAGTCGAAGCAGATGCGATCTCCGCGGTCGACGAAGACATGAGTTCCGTAGTCGAAGCAGATGCGATCTCTGCGGTCGATGAAGACGCGGGTTCCGTAGTTGATGCAGATGCGATCTCCATGGTCGATGAAGATGCGAGTCCCGCGGCCGGCAAGGGCGCGAGGTCGGAGAGTTGAAACGTCCCCCACTTGTTCACATGGATTTGCATGTTACCAAAAGCAAGGTACATACCTCCGTAGATCTCGGCGTACACCGATCGGTGGGCCGGTGGGTGTGGTTCAAACTCGAAGGAGCCGAAGTGGATCGGCGTCGTGATGGCCAGCATGTCGCTAGTTGTCGTTGCAGATGGAGCCGGTGAGACCATGATTCCAGCACTTGTCTTTCCCAAAGACGGCGCCAGTTGACGTGGGGTGGCCACGGCAAATCACAGGGTCGAGTACCCCAGGTTGATTGAGAGGGAGGAAGATGGTAGTGCTGGTAGTAACGACGACTGACAAGCGGGGGATTTTACCCTGGTTCATGCTCCCGGAGGATAATTCCCTACTTCCAGCTTGTCTGTTATTGATGTTGGAGGTGTTACAATGGCGATCCGGCGAGATATAAATCTCGCTAGAGTTTTGGTGGTGGAAAATAGCGTACCCTAGATAGGCGGCCCTCCCAGCCTTTATACTGGAGGCTGGGTCCCGGGAGTTCGCAACCGACTAGGTTTACAGGTAAGGTAAGTCTCTACCGACATAGGCTTCGCCTTTCTTGGGGCGCACTATGTCTTCTTTGGGCCCTCTTCATGGGCCTTGAGCGTTGTCTCCTAGTAGGCCGCCAGTTGGACCCTAGTCCTTGCGTGCACCAGGTATCTTCATGGTGGGGCACCCGATAGGTAGGCCCACGTCAGACCCCAAAAAATGAAAAAATACATAAGAAAGACCGTAAAGTAATTAAGAAAATGCAATCGGGCCCTTTGCACGTTTCGTAGAGACTAAAGCTCAAGCCGCGTCCATCCTCACCGGAGTTACGGACAAAACCACTTGACGTCGTGAGGAAAGGGAACGCTGCTGCGAGCTTGAAGAGGGGCCTCCACTTGGAGGTTGAAGAAGCCTCGACCATCTCCGGCTTGGAGAGAGACTACTGGTTGGTCTTCAAAGTCGGTCGCTAGAGTGCTCACATTGATTCTATGGCATCACTGCTTCAAGACAGCCCAAGATTCGGTCGCCAATCTTCATATGGTGGCACTCTAAAGAATAAGACACGGCGTCATGCGCATCCGGAATCCACTGCCAAGCAACGCCTTATTTGCGGAGTAGCCTGCACCCCCTTGACCCGCCGCCTGCAGTTCCGATCATCGGAGCACCGCGTCGAGAAAGAACACCGTCAGAGATCTGGCCGAAGAAATCCGGCGTTGTTCTCCCGGCATGTCGCCGACACCCAGCACCTTACCACCATACCTATTAACACTAAAGCTACTAGATCTACAACTATATACAAACCCGGCGTCTATCCTTAGCCTCCACCGGACGACATCGCTATCAGGCGTCAACTTGGTCAACTGGAGGGCCTGGACTCTCGACTCTCAATGGTGGCTAAGAGAGGAGGTTTCGAGAAAGAGAGAGGGGAGAGAGAGAGTGTGAGCTTGCTCTAGTCATATGTCGTCTTTATTTTGGTTGAAGGAGACGATGACTTATCTTAGCAAAAGTACTAAGACGGTTTCACGGACTGTATCAAGCGGCGTTTCCTGTCATGACCCGGTGCTGTATTTTTCTATCTAACGTTATTAAACATACCAAACGATTAAACGAGATAAAACCAAAAAAATTGGGGGCGTTGCGAGAATCGAACTCGCGACCTCTCGCACCCAAAGCGAGAATCATACCACTAGACCAAACGCCCTCGTATGGTTTTGTTGGCCATTTTGTTGTTAATAAATACGTGTAGTGTATCAGACCGGAAGCATGAGAACCGGTGGCCTGTGGCCTCATTCAGAAACCAGGGACATGGCATCAGATCAACACACAAGACAGGATAAATACCTTTCCCTGCTTCTTGGTCAAATTTTTAAAAAGAGAACAACTGAAACCCACTCATCAGCTGGAAGAACGCCCTACATGGCTGCATGTTTCATTCATACGAAATGCATCGTCTAAAGGAAAATGCAGGACCATCAACTCATTGACAGAACCACTGTTTTTTTTTTTTGAAACGCTGAAATTTTCATTTATATGCGCATGAATGGGTCCGTTTTCCAAAAAACAATAGGCCAAAGAGAATCACTGCAAGACCCCTACACTGAAATGCTTCATCCGGAAAGCAGTATCCACCACATCAGATTGATGGATGTCAGAAGAGCAACACTGCAGCAATTACAACCACGTGTCACTACAAAACTTGTTCAGCCATTGCACTGATAGCTTTCGGCAGTTCTGAATCTAAGAACCGCGAGGCAAAAACACACAGGTTCTCCAGGAAGGAGAGTGGATCAAGTCTGGCAGAGGAAACACCAGAGCTGCTGAGTTTCCTGAACCTGTATCTATCTATATGCAATAGTAGGCGCCCAGTTCTGTTGTCGTCATGCACGAGGCGACGAAGCTTTTGAAGAGGCTAACTGACTCCCGCTCTAATCTTTTTCTACGCTGCGTTGACATCCGGGTGTCGCAGCTCATCGGCGGCTGAATTAGCAGAACACAATGAGGCAGTTAGGCAACAGATCAATAGCCTCAATCTAAGAACTTTGCAAAGCAAAAAAGAACAATAAAAAGATCATCAAAACAAAATCATGAAGACAATAATATGTGCAGAAACTAAGCTTTAGTATGTAGGATACGACCTGAATTTTGTTCACATATTCTAACAGAAATTTAGTATCATCTCTACAAGGGCGAAATGAGAAGACTGAACTGATTTGGTTTTCAGGTCCATAATTCCTAATAGCGGTAAACTGTACGAAATGAACAAGCTGGACTATCTGTGTCAAGGACAGTAGTTCAGACATGAATATGCGACTTATTAACAACCTTTCCAAGGATCTGTATACAGACTGGCAAATCCACAAGCTGAACAATACTCCACCAAGATAAGACTCCAAATATTATGCCCATGCAGCAAATAGTATCTAAACCAACATCATTCTGTATAGCCAATTCAAGACTACCAATATGTATTTCTCGCCAAAGAAGATCACAGGAAGCTGAACAACAATCTAAATCACACAGTTTTGATGAAATACATTACTCCAACAACGACGTTGGCTGAAATAGCTTCTTTGCGACGTTCTGAGCGTGCAAATAGCCAGGCAGGACTAACGGATAAAACGACTGTCTGCCACTTAACGAAGGCTGAGATTAGGTTAGGACAGGGTGTTATGTGCTCCGATAGGAGGGATCCAGTTAGTTGCCACGACATGACCCAACTTGACCGTGCTCCACTCCCGCTCGACTCGCCCGTGCTCGACAGCGCCGCCCTGTGCCTCTTCTCTGACAGTGGCAGCAATTTCTTCTCGCCGGCGGTGGAGCGCCTTTCTCGGCGGCGGCGAAGCTTTCTCTGGTGAGTAATTTCGCAACCGTAGTCCCGTTCCCCCAATTTTGGATGCGTCCCCTGAAGCTTTGTTTCCCCGCCGATTTGAAATCAGAGATTGTGGTTGCGTGGAGAGGTGCGCGTGGATTGAATGAGATGGAGGGAGGAGAGAGTACTTCAAATCGGTAATGTCCCCTTTTTCTAGCTATTTTTGAACTCGATTTGGGCCTCGTCCCTGCACTAGCTGACCGCCGCTGCCCGCCATTGACAAACAGGGGAGATTCTGCGCCTACCTTCGCAATTACAGTGGAATTCTTTCCTTGTAAAGCCAAGCTAGGTGATGGTAGCGTCCGAGACATTGAGAGAGACACAATAGTGAGGTAGGATGTCAAATGTACAGATATTGATTCACATGAAGTACAGAGCATGGAGGAGAAGGCCGTGACAAATTTGGTGGAGATAATCAGGGAGAATATTGTTTGGGGTACAGATCAAGAGGTATCACTGCTACGGTTCGACAATTGGAAGGGTGTTTATGTGAGAATTGAGGACGGAAAAGATATGGTTGCTGAAATTGATCGACAAGAAGGTTGGAGAAGCAAAAAAGCAACTTTTTAAGAGCTCATTGATCTGCAATGTGATTCCAGAGTTCGTTATGTGCCATCAAAGATGGCTTCACAGATGGAAGATGCTGAGTGGGCTGCACAAAAAAGATGTTGTTGCCAATGCTTACTGAACTGACAGTATTATGTGAAGAAAAAGGGGCTGATGCAGATGTAGAAGAGGGATACCATGGTGCTAGAAAGGTTGTTGTTGATTGTAATTTAGTAGAATTAGATGAACGCACAGATTTGGTCATTGCACCAATAGCTGACACTAAGATGGAAAAAATGTTTGGCATTCCAGTTGATGACAGAGATAAGGAGAAGGATGACACTACTTTGCCTGCTGATACTAACACAAATTCACTCCCTGAAGATGTGGATGGAGAGTTGATGGAAGATGCTGCAGATGATGTAGATGATGCACATGATGATGAGCTGGTGCATGTGTATGACAAAGAGAACCCTGTCATTGAAGCGGGGAAGTTGTGGCCAAGCATGGATAAGTTTAGGATGTGTTTCAAGACCTATGCAGTGAAACATGAGTTTGTGGCCAGGACTATGTGGGCTGATCGAAAGAAATTTTATGCTAGGTACCAAGGTTATGATGGAGGTGCCAACCCTTGCAAGTGGCACATATCTGCTAGACGACAACCTGATGGAAGTATAATCAGGGTAAATCAAATCCCACATCCTCATACATGTATTACCAGTTCACAGAGAGTTTCAAAGATGACATCACAGCTTTGGATTACACAAAAGATTACTCATATTTTAGTCAAGACACCAAACACTACAACAAAGAGACTTAAAATTGACTTAGAAAAGCAGTATCCCATTGTGCTGAAATATACCACAGTGTGGAAGGCAAAACAAAGGGCAATGAAATAATTACATGGTTATTGGGCAAATACATTTAGGATGTTGTATAGTTTTAAAGCAGAGGGGAGAAGAGATCACCTGGAAGTGTGGTGGAGATAGATACTAAGGTAAAAGAGGATGGCAAGGTTCATTCGAGCAAGTCTTTTATGTGTTTAAAGCCTTGCATCGATGGATTTAAAGTGGGGCGTGTCGTCCATATTTGAGCATAGACTCATCTTTTTTGACTGGAAAGTGGAATGGTCAGTTGGTAACATGCAATGCTCTAGATGGACACAACTGGATGTTTCTTGTTGCCATTGGAATTTTTCAGAGACAGAGGCATCATGGACATGGTTCATGATGCGTTTGAAAAGATGCCTCGGGCCAGTATCACCTTTGGCCATCCACACAGATGCATATAAAGGGCTAGAAAATGCAGTCAAGAATGTTTTCCCACATGCTGAGCAGAGGGAGTGCTTTGGCCATACGTAGATGAATCTGATAAAACAATTCAGAGGAGAAGAATTTGGGCGCATGTGGCCAGCAGCAAGATCTTACACCAAACAGACACATTCCTATCACCTTGGTAAGATAATGGCAGCATGTGGTGAGAATGATTTTGGTACATGGTTGAACACATACCATTCTCTTTTTAGTACAGGTCAGGTTTTAATACTGCCATAAAGTGTGATCATATCAACACTACTAGGAAACTAGCTATAGGTGGATCCCCTTTCTGTGGCGCACCTTTTTAGCAGTGCGCCACAGAAGTTTATCAGTGGCGCATCTGCGGTGGTGCGCCACAGATTTCTGTGGCTCATGCGTTGCCCATGCGCCACTGAATATGCCCTTTCTGTGGCGCATGCAGACACGTGCGCCACAGAAATGTTGTGGGCCCCACAACCAACGTTTGGATTCGATGCTCCGGTGCCTTTTCTGTGGCGCATGGGACCGCATGCGCCACAGAAATCATCATTTCTGTGGCGCATCTATTTTCATGCGCCACAGAAATGTGGTGGGCCCCGCCCCAATGATTGAGTGGGTGCACTTTCTGTGGCGCATGTGTCTAGATGCAGAATAGAAATGTTGGTTTCTGTGGCGCATCTAGACCCATGCGCCACAGAAAGCAACATTTCTGTAGCGCATGGGATTTCATGCGCCACATAAATAGTTTTCCAGATCTACAAAAAGGTGGCAGCCCCTACCTACCACCCCCATTATGACCTTCTCCCTCCTCCCACCGAGCTCGTCTTCCTCCTCCCTCCCATCCCATTTTGCCCATACTTTTCTCCATTTTTTGTAGTTAAACCTACTTTGTTTGATAGATAATTGGTGAGGGCTTGGGGAGCCTCCATATATACTCTCCTCCTCTCCCAATACATCTCTTTTTCTCCACTATTTCTCTCCAACAACACACAATCTCTCATCGATCACGGTCACGTCTCGGTAATGAATCTACTAGGTGAGTATTGTTGGATGGACATGCATATGCATGTTTTGTGTGGCCGGCGGTGTGTATGGATGTTTGTTGTAGGTGAAGCGCTTGTCGGCGGGCGGTTTGCACGATGGCGAGATGATGTTTATACATGAAGCTTGTGTGGTGTGCATGAATATTTGCATGTTGTTGCTTTTTGTTGTTGCTTGCGCCGGCGTGGTGCATGGATGTTTGCCGAAATGTTGATTCATTTCCATTTCGGCAAATTTTTGCACCCATATGTCCTACTTTTAGGAAAGTCATGCCGAATTTTTCCGTCGAACATGCATGTGTGTGTATGTGTGTGCATGTTGCGGTTCTAATCTCGTTTCTCGTTTCTGCTCTATGTATACCGCGTAGGCAACCATGGTCATCATGATGAGCTCCGGTCGAATCAGTAGATAAGGAAAAAGCGAAGGCGGAAATGATTCGGTGCAACAGGCGCCAGATAAGATGTCGTGTCGAAAATGCAAACTCGTGAGCTGGATCGACCCTGATTCCGGACAATTGGAGGATCACCTGCTCAGGCGCGGTTTCATGCTAGGCTTCAACCAGGCGCCGACAGCAAATGGTGCGCATGAAGACGAGGGCGGGCGAGAAGACGAAGAGTCTCCCGGACATGGTTATCATGACGAAGGAGATGTCGGCGGACAAGATGATCATGACGAAGGAGATGTCGGCGGACAAGATCATCATGACGAAGGAGATGCCGGCGGACACGGTCATGATGAAGGAGTAGATGGTGGTGGAGAAGACGCGAACACGCAGAACCCGCTAATGTCGGCCTTGCGGGACTCTCATGTTCAAGAACTGCTCCTCAAGGAGACGAGCAACGCTAGAGCAGCCAAGAGAAAGCCAAGCTGGCGCAAATGGAGATAGACGGGAAGACTCGTTGTATCCTGGGTGCCGGCCACAGGATACGCGCTTGCAAGTAACGCTTGATGCTCTGGAGATGAGTCAGAAAACAAATGGACCGACGTGAGCTTCAGCAAGAACATGCAATTCATGCACGATCGTCTTCCGAGGGGAACACATTGCCAACTAGTATCGAGGAGGCCAAGAAAGTCGTGTGCCCTCTAGACCTACCGCACATTAAATACCACGCCTGCATCAATGATTACGCAATTTATCGGGGCGAGTACAAGGACAGAACCACATGTCCGGTGTGCGGCCAAGGACGGTACAAGAGTACTGGGAACAAGAAAGTTCCTCGAAAAGTGGTATGGTACTTTCCTATCACTCCCCGTCTGGAGCGGTACTTCGTGGACCCTAAGTAAGCAAAGCTCATGCAATGGCACGCGGAAAGGGAGAAGCCCGAAGAAGATCCGGAGAAGGGCAGGATCCTGACACACCCTTCAGACGCTAGCCAGTGGGAAGCATTGGACATCGCCGTTGAAAATTTCGGAGGCGACGCAAGGAACGTCAGGCTGGGTATGAGCACCGATGGACTCAATCCGTTCGGCAACCAGAGTAGCACGCATAGCACCTGGCCCGTGTTTGTGTGGCCTTACAACCTTCCCCCGTGGCTGTGCATGAAGCAAAGGTACATATACATGAGTATTCTCATTCAGGGGCCGAAACAACCAGGTATCGACATACATATGTATCTCGGCTGGTGAAAGAGGAGTTAGCCACGTTGTGGGAGACGCCAGCCCGTACGTGGGATGCCTACACTGGAGATTATTTCGACATGAGAGCCACGTTGCTCACGACGGTGCAGAACTATCCTAGTTGCTCATATGTATCAGCCCAGGTAGGCCATGGGATTCTGCGCATGTGTCAGGTGCATGGATGAGACCCCGCATCTCTAGCTACCAAGGGATCTCGGGTCTTCGAAAACCGTGTTCCCAGGGGCTCGAAGGTGGCTTCGCATGGATCACCCGTGGAGGAAACACGGTGACCTGTTCAATGGTAAAGACGAGCTCGAAAGAGCCCCGCGCCCGAGGAGCGGCACAGAAATCGACGAGCTTTTGAAAAATTGAAAGGAGTGCCCTGCGCCGGGAAAGAAGCGACCGAGGGTAGATCCGCTGCTGGGTGTATGGAAAGCGAGGTCTGTTTTCCACGACTTGGAGTACTGGAAGGTCCTCGACACCCCATAGCCTCGATGTAATGCACATTACGAAGAATGTTACCGAGAGTCTGCTTGGCACTCTTTCTAACATGTCAGAAAAGACCAAGGATGTGACGAGAGCAAGATACGATCTGAAATGGCTTGGCATCAGGGAAGATCTTTAGGTCCCCGATAGTGATGACGACGATGATGATGATGATGATGATGATGATGATCAGACGGAAGGGACTCAAGGTCGCCGCAAAAGGGTAAAGAAGAACGCGGTGGTGCTTCCCGCTGCCTGCTTCACTATGAGTCCGGAGGAGCTCGAGCAGTTTTACATGTGCCTCCTAGGAGTCAAATTTCCTCACGGTTACGCGGGAAAGATAAGCAGATATGTGGACGCAACGAAGAAGAGGTTCAGCGGGATGAAGTCTCACGATTGTCACATGCTGATGACGCAGATACTTCCCGTTGCGATCCGAGGGATAATGGACGAGCACGTCCGTGATACGCTGCTTGGCCTTTGCAACTTTTTTGACGTCATCAACAGGAAGTCGATCGGCG
The DNA here is from genome assembly GCA_947311845.1 of Poa pratensis. Classification (NCBI taxonomy): domain Eukaryota; kingdom Viridiplantae; phylum Streptophyta; class Magnoliopsida; order Poales; family Poaceae; genus Poa; species Poa pratensis. The sequence continues at coordinate 32,213,566 of CAMZMU010000082.1, read as the reverse complement.
TGAAGCAGCTCGACAGGCTACAGGAAGAGATCGTGTTGATACTATGCGAGCTCGAGATTTACTTCCCGCCCGCATTCTTTGATATCTACGTGCATCTCCTTCTCCATGTCGTTGATGACATTAGGCAGCTCGGGCCGACGTTCCTGCACTACATGATGCCGTTCGAAAGGCAGAACGGTGTCATGAAAGGATACGTCCGCAACAGGCCCGTCCAGACGCAAGCATGGCCAGGGGCTTTCTAACCTATGAGTGCATCTCCTTCTGCCAGAATTATCTAAGCACCGAAAACCAGGATGTTGGTCTACCCACCAGGAAGCACCTCGGCAGGCTCGATGGATTTGGTCACCGCGAGGGCTACCGCTCACTCTTTGTCGGCATTCATGGTCGAAAAGACGACTTCGACAGGGCTCACCGGGTCGCGCTACAACACTTATAATTGGTCGAACCTAGGGTGGAAGAGCACAAAAGCTTAATCGAGCAGAATTACATTGACGTGAGCCAGCCGAGGAAGAAGGGAGACGTAACCAGAGAGCACAACTCCAGCTTCACGCGTTGGTTCAAGGAAAGGCTACTGGTTCAAGCACAGGGCATAACGCCATCTACGGAAGATGAAAAACTCATATTCTCCTTATCACAGGGCCCCGGGCACAACGTAAGGACCTATCAGTCGTACGACATCAACGGTTTCAGATTCTGCACCGAGGAAAAGGACAGGAATAGCGAATATCAAAACTCAGGAGTAACTATGCTATCCTACGGCGATGACGAGGTTACTGTCAAGGAAAGATTCTTCGGAAGGATCGAGGAGATATGGGAGCAAAACTACTGTGGAGAGTTGGTGCCAATGTTTCGTGTGAGATGGGCCAAGGACGTCGTCAAAGAAGGCCGGTATTTCACCACCATGGTAATACCCGATGCCAAATCGAAGAACGCCTCCGCGAAAAATGAGCCATGGGTACTCGCTAGCCAAGTTGAGCAATGCTTCTTCATTACCGACCCGTCAAAGCCTAGCCGTGTTGTCGTGAGGAGGGTGTCGCAGCAGTGGAACATGGGGTTCCCCTAGTGCTGCCAAAGTGGGTCCACCCCATGTGGGCCCAAGATGAAGATGGACAAGACCAAGACTCAAGTCAAGCTGGCGGGTTCACCGTCAAGGCACGCATGGCCAACGTCGACAAAGGGCTCCGGTCCTGGAGACCTTTCGGGTCCCCGAACCAAGCAAGAAGGCCAGGAAGGACCCGAGAGCCCGATTTCCCGGCAGGAGGCCAGGCTCCCTCTCGGGTACTTCCCCACGTCCCTGTGGATAAGCACTCCACCTCACCGCGGAAGACTTGGGAAGCAAGGCGAAGGCAACGCAGGCGGGAAGCACGCCCCGTGGTGGTGTCAGCTCCTGTCCACCCCAAGGCGGACGCTCCCACCTAACCCAAAGGAGACGCTAGGCTGAGGAGAGGCCACGTCTCCTCCTAAACTAGATGAGGAGGGTCCTTCACCCCGAAGGTCCCTCATGCCCCTCACGTGACCCTGTGGCAACCCCTTAGCTTATAAAAGGAGGACCAAGGCACGGAGGAGGGGAAGGTCGAAGCAAGGACGAACACAAGGTAGAACCAGAGCAAGACTAGACTAGGGCTGCGAAGGTAGAGAGGAAGGTGATCTCCTCCGGGTCAGGATCTGTCCTTCTTCTACCTCCAGCCAAAACCTGTGACACCCCTCCCTGGCACATCTTGCCAGAGAGGCAGTCGTCCCGTGCGCCATCCCAAGATAACTGGCCGCACGTCACAACAGTGTAACATAATGGAAATCATTACACAATCAGGCACAAGAAGTGCTACAAATGGTTTACAAGGCCATCAAGGCATGACCAAATATCAAGCCAAGCATGGCTCAGGACAGAGTTTAACTGGCAGCGGAAGACGACTAAGGCAACGGCTTGGAGCGGCTCCATTCCACAGGTAATCTGGCTGGACTACTGATCCTAGCACACTCTTGCTCCATCTCCTTGCTAAGGTAGAAGATGAATCCTCGACAAGACCTGGCCACAATCACAAGGCCCGTGAGTACATTTATATGCACTCAGCAAGAATCGCCCCTCATTACAAACAATCCAACAATCATGCAACAAGATATACATTGGAAATAAAATCCTACAACATGGCAAGGGTCTACTCAAGATGGACCAATATGATAACATAAAAGGTAGCATGGCATCACAAGCAAAATATGGCATAAGCAAACAACAAGAGTATCACCAGTACAGAGTCCAAGCCAGGTGGGGTTGGATCGTATACCGGCAATCAAACAAAGAGATTACCTGTGACGAGTAGACGAGTGTACCAGTTGGTACCAAATCTTATAATTACTCCTGTCAACACAATCAGGCTTCCAAGCCTCTAGCCAACTCTGGCTATCACTCTAGCCAACTCTGGCTATCAATCCAGCCAACTCTGGCTATCTCCCGGGGCATGCACGGTTGATGTTGGCTCTGGCCTAACTATAGGCTTCCAACGCATCACACCGCCATCCCATTCACCTCACAAGTAACATTCCCTGCATCATCTTATTGTTCATTTAGTGAAATCAGGTTGTTCATCTTTCTTTCAAACAAGCCTTAGGTTTAACCTCCTGACACGACACGGACACACAGTGTGACCGACACTGAACTATTGTTCCATGACCTTGGAACGAGGCTAAACATCCAGATTTGACACTCTCGAGAGGTTGCAGATACCACCCACCTAAGTGCACCACACTCAGCCGGTACTTTAGGATATCATCCTTAAGGCGAACTCAGCAAGATACACTCACCTGACCGTTCACGCTACCAAGACACTCCCTGTATAGCCACCGACATAACTCTATGCCTTATGCAGAAGTGAATCCGGCACGTCCCCAACCCATGAGCGACGCCTAGCTCCGGAACCTTCGCAAGACTAGCCCCGACCAACTATGGTACCGACTAGACTTGCCAAAATGGTAGCATCAAAGGAGGCTCAATAGGTTACGTAGGTCAAGGCCCGCCCATGTGAGCGACAGTGGCAGTGCTTTCGATGTTCAGATTAGTGGCACCGTGGACTGACCCTATCGTTGTTTGGAGGGGGTGTTTCATTTAATCAAGTTCCATCATTCACAAGTCCAAACAAAGAGGATTAGTCCAACACAACAATCACAATATCATAATATATCATCCCACGACAAAATATTAGCAACACAATATTTCAGGAAATAGCAGTGTCCAAACTTAGCAAAATAGAAACGTCAACCGGAAGACTACGGCGGCGATCCCGCCGACCAGCGCCTTCTCGTTTGACAAGGAAAAAGAAACGTCAACCGGAAGACTGTGGCAGCGATCCCGCTGGCAAGCGCCTTCTCGTTTGACAAAATAAAAGAAACGTCAACCGGATGACTGTGGCAGCGATTCCGCTGACAAGCGCCTTCTCGTTCGACAAGAAAAGAAAGAAACGTCAACCGGATGACTGTGGCAGCGATTCCGCTGGCAAGCGCCTTCACAGATCGACTATAAAAGACAGCACAGTTGGTTTGCGTCGACCGGGTGACTATGGCGGAGCTACCTCCGACCAGCGCCATCACAGATCAACGTTAATGTTTTAGTGAGACGGTGGCGGTTTCCCCAGTCCATTGTCTCAAGAGTGACGTGTGTTTGATAAACATCAGCAATACATAATATAACCAAGCAAGTACGATAAATAAATATGCAACATAATATGCAACATGGCAGGAGCAATATTACAAGTTTCATACTAAACAAGAACAACAAACAGACATGCATAAATATAACAGTAAACAGACAAACATAACACCCGTCATGGTAATAAGCAAATAAACAACCAAACACTGCTGGGCTGTTCATAGCAAGGGGTTAGCTTGCCTGAAGGCGGGGATCCATTTGACTTGGAAGGGTCGGGGTGGTTTCGCGGCGTCGGGGTTCCAAAGCCGCTCTCGGGAACTCCGGAATGTACCCACATAAGGGGCACCTCAGGAACTATCTTGGAACAATGTGGAATCCATACCACTGGAAAGGTTGTGTCGAGACAAGAATTTAGGAATTTGAATCACCGAAAACGGAGCTACGGTTTGAAAGTTGTGGGCGTTTGAAAATCGGTCCAGCAGGAAAAAAGAAAAAGTTCCGCGCGAAAAAAAACTGCACGGGCCGAAAATGGGCCACGGCCGCACTGCGCGCGCGTGCTGCGCCTAGCTGGGCCGCTGGCAGGCCGGCCTGTCACTGCGCTGGACTGGGCCAGAAACAATTCGTGGGAAAAAAAACAGAGAAACGAGGGATCGGTCCAGGGGGTCGTCTTCTTCCTCTGCCTCGCACGGGAGCGAGCAGAGCTGGCCGGGGACGGGCCTGGGAGCTCGCCCGGGGGCCAGCGACGGCGGGGACTGCCCGGGGGTGGCACTCCGCGGCCGGTGAAGGAGGAACCGGAGGCGGGGCGGCAGGGGACGCGCGCTGCTGTGCTTCGCGAATCTCGGCCATGGCTACGGCCATGGTTTGAGCTCGGGCATTCCTCGATCCCTGGCGATGCGGGGAAGTGAGGAGGGCTAGGAGGGGGTGGTGTGAGGCTAGAGAGAGCTTGGGGGGGTGCTTTTATAGCCGGAGGGCGCAGGGCAGGGGCACGGGCTTGTGGATGCCATGGAGCGCGTCGGAGCTCTCACGGCCACAGAAGAAGAGGGGGGGGGGATAAGGGCGATGTGCTGGAGCTACAGAGGAGCACGAGGGTTCCTGGAGCGCGCGGCGCGTCGCGTAGCTCCTGGCAGCGGACTGTACGGGCGGTGCGGCGTCTAGCGCTTGGCGGCGCTCCGGGGAGGCGAGGTGTCGAGCTGGGGGTGCGGGGGCCTGTGCAGGGCTGGTTCGCCGGAGCACGGAGGAGCAAGGGGGAAGGGGGGGCTTGGCACAGCGATGCTCGGCGGGCGACAGCGAGGCGGGGAGCAGGGGCAAGGGGAAGATGACAAGGGGATGCCGGTGTGCGCGTCCGGGCGGCCAGAGCGCGCCACGGGCGGCATCACCACGTTCCCGACGACTGGATGCTCCAAATTGAATATGGTTTTCACCCTGTGCTCACAAGGACCAGACAAACCCACCACAACAAACATCAATCAAGGAGGAGAGACTTTGCAGAACAATTTTTTTAGAAAAGTAAAAACACCGAAGGTGTTCGATGAAATGTTAGGGGCCATGTCCACCTCAGAAAAATTCCCAAAAATTAGGCATGGGTTGTTTCGGTCAGGGGAGAGTGTACATGGAGTTTGAGACATTTGGATGATGGGAAATTGGTTTTCCATAAGATGGCCAAAAATGACCATAATGGCATGATTTAGGAAAATAGGGTTTCTATAATTCCCCTTGGGGTGGACTTCTGGTTAGGGGTGTCTAGGGATTATGTGGTCAAGATCACCAAGTATCATGGTCATTGGAATTTTCTAGGTGTAGGTTTGTTTGATGAACTCAAAATGGCATTAATTTGGGCTTACAAAGGAAGTGGTCTAAATATTGCTCAAATGGGTTTGCCTCCAAAAGATGAAATTCAGGAAATGCCAAAATATTCATCCCCTGAATTTATCAGAATTATTGGAGGTGCCTAGCTTGGTTAAAACATTTCTGGATCAGAAGTGGCAGTTTTGAAATTATGGCCTAACTTGGAAATATTGCATTGCAGTATGCAATATTTTTGCATGGATGGTCTTTATTATGACATGGGGTCCTCTGGTATTTTTGGTGGAATTTTTAGAGCTATGAAAATGGGCTTTCCTTTTATAAGGGGAGAAACAGGATTAAAAGGTTCGATAATTAGGGCTAGGGTTTTCGAGAGAAAACCTGAGCACAAAAATTATCACGGGTGTTGGAGTGGTTCGTGGATCACCGGGAAATTTTGAGAGAGCACTTCGCAAGTCAAATCATCCTCAAAAGATTTGAAGAAACATTTAGGAAAAGAGAAAAAGTTTTTCAGGTGTCAGAAAACACCACTAAAATTAGGTTTGAATTTTCGGGGTGTTACAGACCTTCCCCCCTTAAAAGAATCTCGTCCTCGAGATTAAGGAGGTTATACAAGATAATTCTTGAACAATCCATTTATACCCCAATTAAAAACTTTTTCTACAAAATACTAGGGTTTTTAACACTCAAGAGATTAGCACTCCACAAGATTTTTATTTAAAACCATATGATATTTCTACCATACTCAATGCATTTAAAAGATGGCATGGCAGGGCTCACACCAACAATCAACATAGGATCTACCACCATGGTTAAAATTAAATCTAAGGTTTTTAGCTCAACCAAACACAACATGGCAAGATCAAACAATATCTACAACCAAACTATCAACCAACAAACGAAGATTTAACTCGGGCAAACAATTACCCAAATTTGGCAAAACAAAGATTAGGAATATGCTGATCATATCCTCTATCTAGGGTTTTTATTTTAGAAAAGCTATATATACACTTTCATGTATACACAGGTTTTGTAAAAACAACAGGGTTTCTTTTCAAAAGAAAATATCCGTGTCACCAATAATTGGCTCACAGACACTGTGGGATAGGGCATTTCCCAAAATCATTTTGCAAAATTTTCCCTAAAAGAAATACTGGAGAGACGAGGGAATGATTTCCTGAGAAAGGGATAGAGGCACACCGTGGCTATCGGCCTACTCGGTGACGTGGGGACCGGGGTCCACCTGGCAGTCTCCCTCTTCCTTTCTCTCTTCTTCTTCCTCTCTCTCTCGTCCTGTACCGGCGGTTTCTCAGTGCGCGGAGCACTCCACTGCGGCACTGCTGCGCGTGCGGTCCGTCGACGTCGCGGCCATCACGGCTTTGGGGAACATGTCCTCGATGGTTTCGCGCCACTGCCCGCGATTCTTTCTCTTTTCCCGCGTGCGGTGTCGAGGAGCGGCATCTGAGCTCCGGCTATAAACCAGATATCTCTGAAATCCTCCCTTCTTTCATCGCAACCATGGGCTTCGTCCAAAGCTTCTTCAGAGCCTACGTCGAGATGCTGGAGAGGGCGGGCTTCATCGAGCACGTGCTCATCGTCGTGCTCTTCGGGATCTCGTCCTCGGTGGTGGGCGCACTGCTGTTTGCGGCGGTGGTCTTCCTGATCTTTGGCCTGTACAACTGGTGGTCTGGCGCTGGTGGTGATGCGGCGGCGGAGGAGCAGGCTGCGGCGAAGGGGCAGGTTGCGGCAGAGGGGCAAGCTGCGACGGAGGGGTAGGCTGTGCCGCCGGTGGCTGAGGTGGCTGTTCTTCCGGCTGGAGCTGAGCAGGAGGCTCGAGCCGTCCGTCGCCGTCGCGCGGCTCGCGACTCGGCTTCGGGTGAGCCAGGCTCATCTTCTAGCAACCCACTGAGCTTGAGAGGGAGTAGGATTTCTGGGGTGCCTTCGCATCTGTACTGAGTAGTTGTAGTGTTCTATGCTGGAGTAGAACTTGTATCCTCTGTTTCTGTAATTTCCCTTCTGTACTGAACTTAGTGGATGTATCGAATTTGTCTCCTCTGATGAACTGGAACAAGATTTTCATTTCTGAACTTTTCTCAGTTGTAACAAACTGGGTCTTGTAGCACAGATAGAATTGCAGAGGTACTAGCATACAGATGGAAGAACTTGTACACTGAGAAAATATCTTTTAGAAAATAATCCTGCATTGTATGGCCCAAACAATTGCAGGAGTGTGGCATAATCTCAACCATAATAGTTAACAAGAGAATTAGAACACCAAGTTTTATTACGGCTGGTCCAACATCAACCAGATCATACAAAACTTACATTACAAGCTAACACAAAAACCAAACAACCTTCCTGACTCTCACCTACCAACACACAAGCGCCACTCAGGCTAACTAAACAGGGTTCTACTTAGCTTGACGGCCTCTGGTAGTCGGTGGAGCGCGGCCGAGACGAAGAGTGGTGTCTACATCTCCATCTTCCGCGGGGTGAGGAATTGCAGGCACGCCTTCGAGGATTATACCTCGCTTTTGGGGGTGCTGCTGAACTCGAGCTAGTGCTTGCGTCACAGATGCATCAAGACCGCGTTCCAGCAAATCATCTGGGAACGGGAGTCCTGTGCCCTGAGCTTGCCCATGGTCGTGGGTAGGTAGGTTCCTTGCTCGACACAGTTGCATGCGAGCAATACCAAGGTTGCGCCTTGTGGACATGAGTTCCTCTATCAGAGAATGGCTGAGCCTTGTCATTGCAGCTCCGTAGGTGACCAGGGTGATCACGGCAGGGTCGACTTCTTCTCCAATGGGGGTTTGGATAGCCTCCGCACCATGCTGAGGTCTGGCTGGGAGAAGGTGGAAAGCTCGACTTTTCGCCATTGCCGGTTCCGAGTACCGCAGGCGAACGAGACCTCCCAGGCTGCTACCTGGATGGCTTGAGCAAGAGTGGCCATGCTCCTACCTTGGATCAGGCAAGACGGACTTGTGCCCAACGGACACGAGCCGACATGCACGTCTGCTCGAAAGTCACTCCCGGCAGGCCAGAGTGAGTTCTCGAACACCACATATCGAGGGCGAGCAGGCCTACCAAGAAGATCACAGACGGCCTTCCAAAGAATCAGTGGAAATCCGCCATGATCCTCGGCAGTGGTTTCCAGGATGACCTTGGGGTTCGCCATCGGGTTATTCCTGGATCTAGGTGTAGGATGAGATGAGAATGCGGGATTCCTTTGCGGGATCCTGCTTCAAGAGAGCTGGGTTGGCTAAGGATAGCAGGCGAGGGTGGGGATAAACGGCAGCTAGGACTGGGTCTCATATACGGGTTGTGTCGGCTCCTTCTCTTGAAAGAAACCGGCGAGCCTCACTCAGGGAATGGGACACGTCCTACTGCACCTTACTGTGGACCGACACCAGCCATGCCGGTTAGGCGGAGATGGGTTAAATCCATCGGGCTCACGGTCGGGCAAAAGTAAGGCGGGGTTTTCCATGCTAGGGTAGTCTACAGCCAGCCTGGTGCTCTGATACCACGTCTGTGACACCCCTCCCTGGCACATCTTGCCAGAGAGGCAGTCGTCCCGTGCGCCATCCCAAGATAACTGGCCGCACGTCACAACAGTGTAACATAATGGAAATCATTACACAATCAGGCACAAGAAGTGCTACAAATGGTTTACAAGGCCATCAAGGCATGACCAAATATCAAGCCAAGCATGGCTCAGGACAGAGTTTAACTGGCAGCGGAAGACGACTAAGGCAACGGCTTGGAGCGGCTCCATTCCACAGGTAATCTGGCTGGACTACTGATCCTAGCACACTCTTGCTCCATCTCCTTGCTAAGGTAGAAGATGAATCCTCGACAAGACCTGGCCACAATCACAAGGCCCGTGAGTACATTTATATGCACTCAGCAAGAATCGCCCCTCATTACAAACAATCCAACAATCATGCAACAAGATATACATTGGAAATAAAATCCTACAACATGGCAAGGGTCTACTCAAGATGGACCAATATGATAACATAAAAGGTAGCATGGCATCACAAGCAAAACATGGCATAAGCAAACAACAAGAGTATCACCAGTACAGAGTCCAAGCCAGGTGGGGTTGGATCGTATACCGGCAATCAAACAAAGAGATTACCTGTGACGAGTAGACGAGTGTACCAGTTGGTACCAAATCTTATAATTACTCCTGTCAACACAATCAGGCTTCCAAGCCTCTAGCCAACTCTGGCTATCACTCTAGCCAACTCTGGCTATCAATCCAGCCAACTCTGGCTATCTCCGGGGCATGCACGGTTGATGTTGGCTCTGGCCTAACTATAGGCTTCCAACGCATCACACCGCCATCCCATTCACCTCACAAGTAACATTCCCTGCATCATCTTATTGTTCATTTAGTGAAATCAGGTTGTTCATCTTTCTTTCAAACAAGCCTTAGGTTTAACCTCCTGACACGACACGGACACACAGTGTGACCAACACTGAACTGTTGTTCCATGACCTTGGAACGAGGCTAGACATCCAGATTTGACACTCTCGAGAGGTTGCAGATACCACCCACCTAAGTGCACCACACTCAGCCGGTACTTTAGGATATCATCCTTAAGGCGAACTCAGCAAGATACACTCACCTGACCGTTCACGCTACCAAGACACTCCCTGTATAGCCACCGACATAACTCTATGCCTTATGCAGAAGTGAATCCGGCACGTCCCCAACCCATGAGCGACGCCTAGCTCCGGAACCTTCGCAAGACTAGCCCCGACCAACTATGGTACCGACTAGACTTGCCAAAATGGTAGCGTCAAAGGAGGCTCAATAGGTTACGTAGGTCAAGGCCCGCCCATGTGTGCGACAGTGGCAGTGCTTTCGATGTTCAGATTAGTGGCACCGTGGACTGACCCTATCGTTGTTTGGAGGGGTGTTTCATTTAATCAAGTTCCATCATTCACAAGTCCAAACAAAGAGGATTAGTCCAACACAACAATCACAATATCATAATATATCATCCACGACAAAATATTAGCAATACAATATTTCAGAAATAGCAGTGTCCAAACTTAGCAAAATAGAAACGTCAACCGGAAGACTACGGCGGCGATCCCGCCGACCAGCGCCTTCTCGTTCGACAAGGAAAAAGAAACGTCAACCGGAAGACTGTGGCAGCGATCCGCTGGCAAGCGCCTTCTCGTTCGACAAAAAAAAGAAACGTCAACCGGATGACTGTGGCAGCGATTCCGCTGACAAGCGCCTTCTCGTTCGAAAAAAAGAAAGAAACATCAACCGGATGACTGTGGCAGCGATTCCGCTGGCAAGCGCCTTCACAGATCGACTATAAAAGACAGCACAGTTGGTTTGCGTCGACCGTGTGACTATGGCGGAGCTACCTCAGACCAGCGCCATCACAGATCAACGTTAATGTTTTAGTGAGACGGTGGCGGTTTCCCCAGTCCATTGTCTCAAGAGTGACGTGTGTTTGATAAACATCAGCAATACATAATATAACCAAGCAAGTACGATAAATAAATATGCAACATAATATGCAACATGGCAGGAGCAATATTACAAGTTTCATACTAAACAAGAACAACAAACAGACATGCATAAATATAACAGTAGACAGACAAACATAACACCCGTCATGGTAATAAGCAAATAAACAACAAACCTGCTGGGCTGTTCATAGCAAGGGGTTAGCTTGCCTGAAGGCGGGGATCCATTTGACTTGGAAGGGTCGGGGTGTATTCGCGGCGTCGGGGTTCCAAAGCCGCTCCGGGAACTCCGGAATGTACCCACATAAGGGGCACCTGAGGAACTATCTTGGAACAAGGTGGAATCCATACCACTGGAAAGGTTGTGTCGAGACAAGAATTTAGGAATTTGAATCACCGAAAACGGAGCTACGGTTTGAAAGTTGTGGGCGTTTGAAAATCGGTCCAGCAGGAAAAAGAAAAAGTTCCGCGCGAAACAAACTGCACGGGCCAAAATTGGGCCACGGCCGCACTGCGC
>CAMZMU010000082.1:32058008-32197914 GCA_947311845.1 Poa pratensis | reverse complement strand
CCTCCAACGACGCCTGCAAGAGACTTGTCCGGGAGCTGAACGCGGTTTGCTTCTGCTCCGTCCAATCCCCTGGACTGGTCTAGTCAAGTCATCACCTTCGACCCAGAAGACCACCCTGCAAACACTGCCGGGGTCGGGACCCTGCCGCTGATCGTGTCGCCCGTCATCCACAACTACAAGGTCACCAAGATGCTGGTCGACGGAGGCTCCAGCCTCAACTTGCTGACGGCGAAGGTCCTAACTATCCTTCAAATTCCCCTGTCTCGCCTGCAAGACACCGGTGGTGTTCCAAGGCGTGAACGGAAGGTTACTCGACCCCTCGGGAAGATCACCCTTCCATCACCTTCGGCGACTCCAAGAACTTCCGCACCGAGGAAATCATCTTCGACATCGCCGACACTCGGCTACCGTACAACGGCATACTTGGCAGACCTGCTCTGGCCAAGTTCATGGCCGTCTCTGACTTCGCCTACAATATGCTGAAGATTCCGGCGCCGTGGGGTGTGATCAAGGTCAAGGCCGACATCGACGATGTATCTACTACTGCGTTCACCAGCTGAACCAGACGGTGGCAATCATGGCGGATGTCCCTCAAGGTGTACAGGAGGAGGATGATGGGGCTCTCTCCCCGGGGGCGAAGGGCACCCTGGGGGCTCCACATCTACTCCCCCCCAAGAAGGCGCCATTCCATGGCGATCCGCAGCTGACCAAGAAGGGTGGCGCTAACCAGCGACGGAGTTCGCTCCATCACTATCGGCGCCCGCCTCACCGACAAATAGGAAAGCGCGCTCGTCGCCTTCCTTCGGGAAACTCTGACGTCTTCGCGTGGGAGGCGTCAGGTTACCCGGCGTTCCAAGGGAGGTGATCGAGCACAAACTGGCGGTCAAACCGGGGGCTCGCCCCGTGAAGCAGGTTCTCCCGGAACCAAAGCAAGAAAAAGCTGGAATTCATCATCGCCGAGGTGGACAAGTTGATAGAAGCTGGTGTCATCCGGTCGGTTCCCCATCCAAGCTGGTGGCCAACCCCGTGGTGGTACCGAAGCCCATGACCTTCAAGTGGAGACTCTGCATCGACTTCACAGACCTAAATAAGGCCTGTCCCAAGGACCCTTTTCCCCTGCCCGGATCGACATGATCGTGGACTCCACGGCCGGGTGCGAGCTGCTGTGTTTCTTGGACGCCTTCTCCGGTACCATCAGATCATGATGTCGCTCGAGGACCAAGAGAAGACGGCCTTCATCACTCCCAAGGCTGCTACTGCTACACCCGGATGCCTTTGGCCTCCGGAACGCCGGCGCTACCTTACAGCGCGCAATGCAAGCATGCCTTGGGTCACAGCTGGGCCGCAACGTTGAAGCGTACATCAACGACATCGTGGTCAAGACCCGGTACAAGGAATCCCACATCCAAGACCTGCACGAGACCTTCGAGAACCTCCGCCGGGTCAACTTCAAGCTCAACCCCGACAAGTGCGTGTTTGGGGTCCCCTCTGGCAAGCTGCTGGGTTTCCTGGTCTCTCACCGAGGGATCGAGGCGAATCCGGACAAAATCAAGGCAATCGAGCGCATGGAGGCTGTAACAGCCCGAAGTTTGAGAACCTAAAAACCAGTGTAATTTTTCCACTTTTGGTTCATTGCATCATGGCATCTATGCATCATGTTGTTGTGCTAGGGAATTGTGCTAGGGAATTGTTGCGGTTGCTAGGGAATTGTTGTTGTTGCTAGGGATTTGTGGTGGATTTGGCAACATTCAAAACCCATTGCCAAACTTGTTTCAACCAATTTCAAAACAACGAAGGCACTCAATCTTGCAAAATAAAATTACTTCGACATCTCCTATTTGTCAAGGAAGTTCCAAGAGCTCCAAAATAATATTTTGCACTCGCTCCAAATTATTAAGGAGCAACACTTTTGAATTTAGCAAAAATGCCTTATCCAACCTTTCCAAACAAAAGTGGTTCAAACATTTTATTTTGAGACGCCAATTTTTGTGGAGCTTCACATGATATAAAAGGCTACACAAATTATTTCATATTTTTCTAAAATGTTTAAATGCCCCAATTAAATCAGAGAGGTACTACTGGTTTTAAAGAAACAGAAAAGGCTTCTTTGTAATTAGAGGAGGACATGTCTGTGATGGGAAATACTTTTCAGGGGGTTTTGGGAAAATCCTCGTCTCTCTCCTCTAGCACTGTCGCCACAGCGCGCCGGGGCCCATGCCGCCGTGCAGTGCGCACGACCGCGCCCGGGCCCCCTCTCCTCTGCTTCCCCCCCCCCTGCGAGAGCACGACGCCACGAGCCCCACCTGCTCACCTGCTCCCTCTTCTCCCCTGCTCTCGTTCCCGTTTCTTCTCCCCACGGAGCCGCGCCCGAGCTCACCGTTGACGCCGCGTCGCCGTCGCCTGAGGCCGCGCCGAGTACATCGACGACCACCACTAGCTCCGTAGCGCCGTCTCCGTCTTCTCCGCCGAAGGAATCGACCGGGAGCGCTGTGAATCGAGCTCTCCATCTCCATCTTCCCGCCACCGGCCGAGCTCCGCCGCGGTCGGTTGCCGCCGTTTCCTCCCCGCTCCGGTCCACCCGAGCACCTCCCCGCCACCAGGGTGAGCACGCGACCCTCCCCCGTCCACCTCTTGTTCGATCGTGGTCCGTAGCCTCGCCGTGGTGCAGGAAGTTCGCCGTCGCCGCTCGTTACGCTGCGTCGGATATTCCGGTTCAACAACAATCGGATGTTCCGATTTACTTCCAGTACGGGATCGTTTCGGTCCTTAGCACAATTTCTACCTCTTTGTAACCATCGGATAATCCGAGCTTGAAAGGATCGGAACTTCCGAAGTGTTCCAGTGCTGGTTTTCGCTAGTCCTTAGCCGAATTTTTGCTCTGCTTCCGCTCCGGATAATTCCGAGTTTGAAATGAACCGGATATTCCGAATTTTGCCCAGCACAAAGAAGATGTACTGTTTCTTTTTATCTTTCTTCCTATTCTGGTTAAGTGTAATTAATGTGTTGGATTTAAATAATAACCAGGCCTAATTAAAAGAGGATTTAAAATGTTTTAACTTGTAATTATGTCGGTCTACCATAAAAAGTTGTAATATACCCGAATATCCGGAAAATTCGTGAACAAACCTTTTAAATGGTTGTCATGTCTATTAAATCACCGATACCCTGCATTGCATCATCTGATCATGACATCCTATATCCAAGTGCAACATAGGGTTCCATCTTCCTTAATCACAAGTAAAGTTCGTTCATGACTTAAATTCACGGTATATCCGGGATGGCGCCCTCTAAGCACCCGAACTCCGTTTAAATTGAATAGTTGCATCATCCTCTTCCCGGGGATTTAAAATGTCACGTCATCATGTGTTTGCGCATTGCACCGGTGTTATCCGTGGTTTTGATTGTTCCTCTCCGGTATTGTTTGTGCATCGGTAGATCAAGGAGTAGAAGTGCCCCCACAGTATCGTGACGATCCGTACTACCAGCACATTGATCCAGGCAAGCGTAATCCCCCTCTGAGCATATCTTATCCTATTTTCCGCAAGTATTTTCTCCACTATAATATTGCATGCGGTTCCAAATGTCAATTTATTGGATTAGAGTATCCTATAGTTGCATTAAGATTCCGATGCCAATACCTGTTTCCCTCCTATTAACCATAGGTTGTATTGTTGGCCTGAATACTTACTATGCAATGTTGATGCTTAGCCATGCTTAGCTAATGTGCATTCGTCCGATGGATACTTCATGTCGGAAACAGGTGTTGTTATGTGGATGATGGTGGAGAAATTGTGGTGACGGATAATAAAATGCTTAAAGGTGGGGATGAGAGGCCACTGTGGTTGTGTTTTTGTCTCGTTCTCGCCGCCTAGGTGCGAGTTCTTTACCTCTTGAACCAAGACTGAGCGTGCAACCATGCGTGAGGCCTATGCATTCGCAGTGCAGGAACCCTCATAGACTAAATAACTCGGGCGGGCTAGCCAGGGTCCTCTAGTTCGGGCTTCCATTTGCGCGTGCGTGATGATGGTGGGATGAACTGAGATGAGGATGGTGGTGTTTAGGAAAATGAGTGGCCACGGGGCAGTGTGTTGGATCGCTGCTCCGTCCTCACTGATGATCCTGGGTTAGTCCTTAACGAGGGAGAAGTCGACACCGCTCCCACCCAGCCGGCTTTCCAAGGAAGAGAGCTAATGATCAGGTAATGGGCCGGACGGTACGCGTGGCAAACATTGTACACCCCTGCAGGGTAAATCTTTTCGAAAAGCCGTGTCCGCGGTTATGGACGACTTGGGAAGTGAAGGTAAGATCATAGAATAACTTTAACGGAATGATTAAAAACTGGGTACTAGAGGTACCACTCACAAATGCAAGGTGAGCTTCCTCGAGGGTGATTCGGGGAGGTGCCTTTGATGAACAGGTACAGTGGTTGATGATGGTTGATGATGAGTAAGGTGATGAAAGAAAGAGTTACTTCTTACCTCTTTTGAAAATATTCTGATTAGTCGATGCCTTGAGTTATGTTTTCATAAATAAAATCAGCTTTATGCAAAACAGCCATATAACTTTGAAAGCCTCATCGAGCTAAAGCTCTATATATAATCTTGCGAGTTCGTCGAACTCAACGTCGTTTGTTTTGTTTCAGAGGAGGACTTCACCGACCTCGAAGGTGGGTTCTTTGTGGACGTCGACGAGTAGTCTGGGGTTCCCAGGTGGCAGCTTGGGACATCCCGGAACAGCTGGCGCTGGATGTTTATTTGTAGGCCTCTTAGGCCATAATTGGATCTTGTTGTTTAGAACAACTTAATTTGCTTCCGCTTGTTGTAATGTTGGGTCTGTGACCTCTGGTTGTCATTTGCTATCTTTCTCTATTATAAGAGTTGAACTATATGATTTGTGTCGTAGAGTCTGTGATGTGCCAGTTGTTCCACAAGTCTTGATCTCTCTATTATGCTTTGATAGTGTGTCTGGTGGTATCGGATAACCGGGACACAGTATCACTGTATAGCAGTCGGGTCGGGGCGCCACAAGTTGGTATCAGAGCAGTACTGCCTGTAGGAAACCCTTCTACTGGTCGATGTTGAGTCTAGTGTTTGTGAAAATATTTTTAACCTAAAAATGAGTTGTGAAAACCATCTTAGGATTCTTTTTACTCCTTATCTGGTTACCCTCTAATCTCGGAGCAATCTTACCTCGATTTGAGTTTAAAGGTTTTACTCCTCGTCTGTTACTTCAAAATGATTAGAAACGGGGTGGGTTCGACCTTTAGTGTTATGTGTCCGTTGCTCCCGCTGCGTTGCAATCCAAATCAATCAGATGTTTGTTCTACCGAGTCAATCATTTGATCCTTTCTTTGGGTTTTAACCCACGGACTTGAACATAAGGTCCCGGATTGTGTCAACTAGAGTGTGTTAAGTTGTGATTTCTTAACTCTCACTAGTAGCACATGATGCTGATCTTTGACCCAAGTTCTATCTTGTTGTTTTCCTTCTCGCAAAGTATTATCGTCCCTAGTCTGTGTACTTGTGTAGACGCTAATGCTATTGTTCGACCATTCGGAGAAAGATACTAACTGTGTCATTGTCAAATCTCCAGAATGGCTCGAGGAGGCCGTGGAGGCCGTGGTGGTCGCGGTAACCACAATGATGATGAGGATGATCTGCCGCCACCACCCTCGATGGCTGAGGTCTTGATGGCCATTGAGGAGAACCGTGGGCGCAATGAGCGCTTGCTTGAGCAGTTGGTGCAGCAGAATGCACGGAGGAACGAGTGCAACACTCTCACCGAGTTCCTGCGCTCGCAGCCACCCACCTTTGCTGATGCTAAGGAGCCACTGGAAGCTGATGATTGGCTTCGTGCTTTGGAGCGCAAGTTCTCCGCGCTCATGTCCCATTGGCTGAGCAAGTCAACTTTGCCACCTATCCTTGGTTGGTGCTGCTGGCTGTTGGTGGGAAGCCATGTGGCTTTGTTTCCAGCCAACCATGTCTTCACCTGGGCTGATTTCGCACTGCCTTCCGTGCGGAGTACATTCCCCAGCCGATCATGGACTTGAAGAGGAGGGAGTTCCTGGATTGCAACAGGGACGGATGGACCTCCGCACTTATGGTCGTGAGTTCAACCATCTCTCTCGTTACGCCCCAAGGGACGTGACCAATGATGCTGACAAGCAAGAGCTGTTCCGCAAGGGTCTGACTCCGCAGCTCCGCTATGAGCTTTGCCCTTCAGGTTCCAGACCTATCAGGAGCTGTTCAACCAGGCTTTCACTCTTGAGCAAGGAAGAAAGGAACTTGAAGCTTCCAAGAGGCCCGCACACGGGGACCACCAGAGTTCCTCGGGTTCTGAGAGCAAGAAGCGCAGGGTGTTTGTCCCTACAGCGCCGTACCCGTGCTCCATTCATGCCAGAGCCGCAGGATACAGGCCACCCCTCCGCGCCCCACTACTTCGACACTTGGGGTAGGCGGGAGTGGGTACCGTCCTATGCTACCTGCTCCACCTGGAGTCACTTGCTACACCTGTGGCCAGGCTGGCCACTACTCCAGGGAGTGCCCCCAGAAGGCACCTCTCGCGATAACTCCTGCACGAGCCCCTGCCACTCCAACTGGCAAGGCTGGACCTATTGTGCGTGGTCGCCTGAACCACATCTCTGCTGAAGAAGCTGAAGAGGACCCCGGCGTTCTTATGGGTGAGTTACGAATCAACAACAATCGCTACAGTTTTGTTTGATTCTGGAGCATCGCATTCATTCATATCCATAGCTTTTGCAAAAGACCACAAAATACCGTTTGAGAAAATGAGCGTCCCTTGGAGATCTCCACTCCTGGCTCCAAATGGCAAACCGATGGGGTTACTCCTGAAGTCCAGATTACTATCGGTTACTACTCTTTTCCTTTGCTTTGGTAGCTCTGAGGTCAAGTGGCATTGATGTCATACTGGGCATGAACTGGCTAGCCAAATACCAGGCTAATCTCGACTGTGCTGCCAAGACCGTCACCGTGACCAATTCTTCCGGTGACAGTGTGAAGTATTGGTCTGCACTATCAAGCCTCCATCCTCATCATACCCAACTCACCTGAGATTCTCCTTTGCTTTATGGAAGGCGAATCCCCTCCTGAAATCCAGGACATACACGTGGTGTGTGACTTCCCGGATGTGTTCCCGGAAGAATTGCCTGGCATGCCTCCTGACCGAAGTGTGGAGTTTGTCATAGATCTACTTCCCGGTACTGCTCCAATTTCCAAGAAGCCCTACCGTATGCCGGTGGAAGAGTTGGCTCTGTTGAAAGAGCAAATTGATCAGCTGTTAGCAAGGATTCATCCAGCCTAGCAGTTCACCTTGGGGTTGTCCGGTACTCTTTGTCAAGAAGAGGGATTCTACCGTGCCTCGTCTAGTCTCTGACTATCGACCGTTGAATGCGGTGACAATCAAGAACAAGTATCCTATTCCTCGCATCAATGATCTGTTGGATCAGTTAGCTGGTGCAACGGTATTCTCCAAGATGGATCTGAGGTCAGGCTACCATCAGATAAAATCAGAAAGGAGGATATTCCAAAGACGGCATTTGTTACTCGCTATGGCTCATATGAGTATACCGTCATGTCCTTTGGTCTCACAAATGCTCCAGCTACTTTCATGAGGCTCATGAACTCCATCTTCATGGATTATCTTGACAAGTTTGTCGTCATTTACATCGATGACATCCTCATCTATTCCAAAACCAATGAAGAGCATGAGGAACATCTTCGTTTGGTTCTGACACGACTTCGAGAACACCGCCTCTATGCCAAGTTCTCCAAGTGTGAGTTTTGGTTGGATAATCTCGTCTTCCTTGGTCATGTGATATCCGCTAATGGTGTGGCTGTCATTCCTGACAAGATTCAGTCCATTTGGATTGGAAAACTCCAATGTCAGTCAAGGACATTCGAAGCTTTCTCGGATTGGCGGTTATTACCGCCGATTCATCGAAGGTTTCTCCAAGATAGCCAAGGCCTGACTGACCTTCTCAAGAAGGATAAAAAGTTTGTATGGTCGGCCGAAGCTGAAGAGAGCTTCAAAACACTGAAAGCCAAACTCACGTCCGCTCCTGTGCTTGTCCTGCCGGACACAAGCAAGGATTTCGTCGTCTTCTGTGACGCCTCTCTACAAGGCTTGGGCTGTGTGCTAATGCAAGATGGCCATGTGGTGGCATATGCTTCTCGCCAACTTAAGCCGCATGAGCACAACTACCCAACTCATGATCTAGAACTTGCCGCTGTGGTCTATGCTTTGAAGCAATGGAGACCATACCTGTTTGGTAACCGTTGCGAGATCTTCTCGGATCACAAGAGTCTGAAGTACCTCTTCACCCAGCCGGATTTAAATCTCAGGCAAAGGCGTTGGTTGGAGTTAATCACGGACTATAATGTGAGTCTGAACTATCAACCCGGCAAAGCAAACGTCGTGGCTGACGCGCTAAGTCGGAAGTCTATTGCAACAATCTGATGATTGAAGAGGCCCAACCTGCTCTCCATGAAGAGTTTCCCGTTTGAACTGGAAATTGTTCCCTCGGCTACCTTGCAAATCTGGAGATCAAATCTACTCTTGTGACCAGATTAAGGATGCTCAAAAGCGTGACAAGGGTATTCTAAAAATCAAGGAGAACATTGCTAGCGGGAAGGCCAAATGTTTTTCTGTCAATGAATCCGGAGTTGTTTATTTTGGTGACCGCTTGGTAGTGCCAAAGAAACAAAATTGAGGGAGTTGATCCTCCAAGAAGCTCATGAATCTCCTCTCTCTATTCATCCCGGTAGTACCAAAATGTACCAAGACCTTCGGCCACAATTCTGGTGGACTCGGATGAAACGAGAAATTGCTAGGTATGTTGCTGAATGCGACACCTGTCGACGGGTAAAGGCTGAACATCAAAGGCCTGCCGGCACTCTTCACCCTATTGCTATTCCCGAGTGGAAATGGGATGAAATTGGTATGGACTTCATTACTGGTCTGCCGAAGTCTCCAAAGGGACATGATGCCATTTGGGTCATCATTGATCGACTATCAAAAGTGGCTCACTTCCTCCCCGTTCGTGTGGACATTACAGCTGCCAAGTTGGCAGACCTGTATACCTCTCGTATCGTCGTCCTTCACGGCATTCCCAAGAAGATAATTTCTGATCGTGGAAGCCTATTCACCTCCAAGTTTTGGACTAGTTTCCAAACTGCTATGGGAACTCGTCTTAACTTCAGCACCGCGTTCCATCCTCAAACTGATGGTCAGACCGAAAGAGTGAACCAAGTTTTGGAAGACATGCTTAGGGCATGTGTAATCTCTTTTGGCAAGGATTGGGAAAAGTATCTCCCTTTCGCGGAATTCTCCTACAACAATAGCTATCAAGCTAGTCTGGGCATGGCTCCATTTGAGGTTCTATGGAAGAAAATGCCGCACTCCTCTAAATTGGTCTGAGACCGGAGAGAGGGCACTCTTTGGTCCAGATATTATCAATGAAGCTGAGGAGAAGGTTAGAATCATAAGGGAGAATCTGAAGATTGCTCAGTCTAGGCAGAAGAGCTACTATGATAAGCACCATCAGGAAATTCACTATGAAATTGGTGATAAAGCTTATCTCCGCGTCTCTCCCCTTCGTGGCGTTCGCCGCTTCGGAATCAAAGGGAAATTGGCACCTCGCTATGTTGGCCCTTTCACCGTTCTGGCCAAGCGAGGAGATCTTTCTTATAAGTTGGAGTTACCGGTCATCTTCCCAATGTACATGATGTGTTTCATGTCTCCAACTTCGCCGGTGTTTCAAAGATCCTATCCATGGGGTCAATCATGAGGAGCTGGATCTCCAGGAAGATCTTACTATCGCGAGCATCCTATCCGTGTCCTGGATGAAGCCGAAAGGAAGACCCGTAACAAGACTACCAAGTTTCAAGATTCAGTGGTCGCACCATTCCGAGGAAGAAGCGACTTGGGAAAGAGAGTCTAGTCTTCGTGAGGAGTATCCCGACTTCTTTCCGCAACCTTAGAATCTCGGGACGAGATTCCTGTAAGGGGGGTAGAATTGTAACAGCCCGAAGTTTGAGAACCAAAAAACCGTGTAATTTTTCCACTTTTGTGTTCATTGCATCATGGCATCATGCATCATGTTGTTGTGCTAGGGAATTGTCTAGGGAATTGTTGTGTTGCTAGGGAATTGTTGTTGTTGCTAGGGATTGTGGTGGTTTGGCAACATTCAAAAACCAATTGCCAAATTGTTTCAACAATTTCAAAACAACGAAGGCACTCAATCTTGCAAAATAAAATTACTTCGACATCTCCTATTTGTCAAGGAAGTTCCAAGAGCTCCAAAATAATATTTTGCACTTGCTCCAAATTATTAAAGGAGCAACACTTTTGAATTTAGCAAAATGCCATATCCAACCTTTCTAAACAAAAGTGGTTCAAACATTTTATTTTGAGACGCCAATTTTTGTGGAGCTTCCACATGATATAAAAAGGCTACAAAAATTATTTCATATTTTTCTAAAATGTTTAAATGCCCCAATTAAATCAGAGAGGTACTACTGGTTTTAAAAGAAACAGAAAAGGGCTTCTTTGTAATTAGAGGAGGACCTATCTGTGATGGGAAATACTTTTCAGGGGGTTTTCGGAAAATCCTCGTCTCTCTCCTCTGGCACTGTCGCCACAGCGCGCCGGGGCGCCATGCCGCCGTGCAGTGCGCACGACCGCGCCCGGGCCCCTCTCCTCTGCTTCCCCCCTGCGAGAGCACGACGCCACGAGCCCCACCTGCTCACCTGCTCCCTCTTCTCCCCTGCTCTCGTTCCCGTTTCTTCTCCCCACGGAGCCGCGCCCGAGCTCACCGTTGACGCGCGTCGCCGTCGCCTGAGGCCGCGCCGAGTACATCGACGACCACCACTAGCTCCGTCGCGCCGTCTCCGTCTTCTCCGCCGAAGGAATCGACCGGGAGCGCTGTGAATCGAGCTCTCCATCTCCATCTTCCCGCCGTCGGCCGAAGCTCCGCCGCGGTCGATTGCCGCCGTTTCCTCCCCGCTCCGGTCCACCCGAGCACCTCCCCGCCACCAGGGTGAGCACGCGACCCTCCCCTGTCCACCTCTTGTTCGATCGTGGTCCGTAGCCTCGCCGTGGTGCAGGAAGTTCGCCGTCGCCGCTCGTTACGCTGCGTCGGATATTCCGGTTCAACAACAATCGATGTTCCGATTACTTCCAGTACGGGATCGTTTCGGTCCTTAGCACAATTTCTACCTCTTTGTAACCATCGGATAATCCGAGCTTGAAAGGATCGGAACTTCCGAAGTGTTCCAGTGCTGCTTTCTCGCTAGTCCTTAGCCGAATTTTTGCTCTGCTTCCTCGCTCGGATATTCCGAGTTTGAATGAACCGGATATTCCGAATTTTGCCCAGCACAAAGAAGATGTACTGTTTCTTTTTATCTTTCTTCCTATTCTGGTTAAGTGTAATTAATGTGTTGGATTTAAATAATAACCAGGCCTAATTAAAAGAGGATTTAAATGTTTTAACTTGTAATTATGTCTGTCTATCATAAAAAGTTGTAATATACCCGAATATCCGGAAATTCGTGAACAAACCTTTTAAATGGTTGTCATGTCTATTAAATCACCGATACCCTGCATTGCATCATCTGATCATGACATCCTATATCCAAGTGCAACATAGGGTTCCATCTTCCTTAATCAACAAGTAAAGTTCGTTCATGACTTAAATTCACGGTATATCCGGGATGCGCCCCTCTAAGCACCCGAACTCCGTTTAAATTGAATAGTTGCATCATCCTCTTCCCGGGGATTTAAAATGTCACGTCATCATGTGTTTGCGCATTGCACCGGTGTTATCCGTGGTTTTGATTGTTCCTCTCCGGTATTGTTTGTGCATCGGTAGATCAAGGAGTAGAAGTGCCCCCACAGTATCGTGACGATCCGTACTACCAGCACATTGATCCAGGCAAGCGTAATCCCCCCTCTGAGCATATCTTATCCTATTTTCCGCAAGTATTTTCTCCACTATAATATTGCATGCGGTTCCAAATGTCAATTTTATTGGATTAGAGTATCCTATAGTTGCATTAAGATTCCGATGCCATTTACCTGTTTCCCTCCTATTAACCATAGGGTTGTATTGTTGGCCTGAAATACTTAGCTATGCAATGTTGATGCTTAGCCATGCTTAGCTAAATGTGTATTCGTCCGATGGATACTTCATGTCGGAAACAGGTGTTGTTATGTTCGGATGATGGTGGAGGAAATTGTGGTGACGGATAATAAAATGCTTAAAGGTGGGGATGAGAGGCCACTGTGGTTGTGGTGTTTTGTCTCGTTCTCGCCGCCTAGGTGCGAGTTCTTTACCTCTTGAACCAAGACTGAGCGTGCAACCATGCGTGAGGCCTATGCATTCGCAGTGCAGGAACCCTCATAGACTAAATTAACTTAGTAGAATTAAACTTTCAATAAAACACTTTTGCATAGCATCAATATTTCTACTAAGTTATCAATAGGATTCTAGACACAACTAGTGTAAAGGAGATAGTAGTTTTAGCATAGCAATACTATCCTACACATGCACATAAGAAATACACTAAGTCATGCATAGAAAAATACTTAGGAAATTTTATGGGGTGTGCCACTTGCCTTGGCAACAGGGAGTGCAGTAGTAGCAGTTGCAACAACCTTCGTCTCTCTCCGAAATTTCTAACACCTCAAACAATTCTCAATAAATATGCAGCCAAACAATACTTAAGAAAATATGACATGCATGAGATGCAGAATGATACAAGGAATTATGATGTGAATGACATACAGAACAAACTAAGGAAAAAGACATAAAATAACTTAATCCATTTGGCTAAGGCAAGGTCAAGGTTGAGCAAAAATAAACTTGATAAAACAACAACTTGAAAATTTGTAAGGTTACTCCAAGTCTTCACAAGTTTGGTCTTCAATTAATCTTCAACTCCTTTGTAGCTTCATTGATCTTTAATGATCTTCATTGATCTATGTCCAAGGTGAAAGATAGAAAATAGAAAGAAGAAAAGATAGAAAGGATGGAGTAGTTGGTCTTCCAAAGAATCATCTTCAGGCTTCCTTGTCGCTTGCTCCTTGGTGTGTTGACTTCATTGAAATTTGTAGACTTGATGGTTCTGCAGACTTGTTGGTGATGGCAACATCAAAATTGATCTTGAATATAACTTAGCCACCATGAAGTCTAAGAGTAGAAGGAAGAAAGGAGAGGAAGAAAGCAAGACTTAGAAAATGTAGGGGGTTGGTCTTTATGAACTTCCTCTTGATTTCTTCTAAGTACTTTTCTTCTTGGAGATGCTTCTGAAGTCTTGTTTTCTTGCTGAGTCCTTCATTGGTTTCCACTAATTCTAACTTAGTGGTTTTCGACTAGGGGGTCAAAAGGGCTAACATGCATCCTTAATTTTTCTAAGGAGGAATGTCATGTAAGAAGTGCAAAATATTTCCAAGGACTAGAGATGCATGTCATGCCATGAAATTATTCTAAGTTAATGCAAGACAAGTAAGATGGTCCAAAATGACTAAGGACCAGAGGTCAAACAATGAGTCCAAATAATTTCTAAGGAAAAGTAAACAAAACATAGTTGCTAAATTTTCTAAGGAAAATACTTTAAAACAATAGTTGATAAAATTTCTAAGAACAAACACTTAAACAATATCACTTAGAAAAATATTATAAAACAACTAAGTTTTCAAGATGCTAAATTTTTCTAAGGAGAAGATTTAGCACTATTAAGATGTTGAAATTTTTCTAAGGAAATAATGTTGTCAAAATAATTATCACATATTTTCTAAGGAAGGAAATTACTTTGTTTGGAGAGGCAAATATTTCTAAGTACCTTTTGTAACTAAAGTGATCAGAATATGACTAAGTCATTTTATTAATCGAATATATGAAGAAAAATAATTTTAATCAATTTTTATTATTAAATAACACCTAAAAAGCATTTAATCAATATTAATTACAAAATCATAGAAATACTTTTACAAAAATTGGTAGAGTATTCCTACGGCCAAATATTAACTAAACAAAAATATACCAATTGGATTTACTCCAGAATCAAATTTTAAAATCAAGTTAAGTCAATTTTACTTAAACAACCATTTTTAAAATTGAACCAAAATAAGTTTGTCAAAACATAAAAATAAATATGCCAAAAGTTTCTACGTGTCATAAGCTTTCCAAAAATATTTTATTTGTAAAATTTGGCCGAACCAATAAAAAGTAGTGATAGATCTAAGATCTAGGGTTTTTCTGCAAAACTGCCGGTCTTCGGTTGACTGTTGACTCTGACCGCTGACGTGGGGTTGACTCGCTGACGTGGCAGGCTGACTGGGCTTTGACTACGAATTTTGACCAAAAAAAAGAGTTGCTCGGATGGAAAAACAATCTTAACGAAAGTTGTAGAGAATTACGTGCTCTTTCTAACTATCACAATTATAACATAAGTGGATTAATAGATTGGTCACAAAACGCAAATTACCTTTCTAATCAGAAACTTCAAACTCGAATATCTCCTAGCTCGCTTGACCAAAAGAGGTGAGGCTTGGGGCAAAAAAAAGGTCTTGATCAGGGGAACAACTTTCGTAACTACGGCCGAAGATTTGAGATTGTTTTCTCCTCCGAAAATCGTCAAAAGCAATCTGTATTGTACAGAGAATTCCGTACGTCAAAATCAAAAGAGTGCAATAGCAAAGTTGTAGGTAAGGGTTAGATCTGACTTCTCACCAAAGGAATTTCGATTTGAAGAACCGAGCGTGAAGAGATCTAAGAAATACGATTTCAGATCTGAAGTATTGCGAGTCGAAATTCTCTCTCCACGGTTGATGAAAAGAGTTGAGGCTTCCCGGGATGGAAAGGTGTTGAGGAGATCTTCAACAATGCTTAAGGTTCCGCCGCGATTCGAGATGATCTTGGTCATCAAATCAACGAAATACGATTTCGCTGATTAGGATTTCGGTGGAACGAAAAGGGGAAGAGAGATGCCGGCGGCTACAGGGGTTTATATAGGCCAAGGGTCGGTGGAAAAGATTGGGCTCGAAGTTATGAACGCGTAGGATCAAGCGGATCCGAATTTGGAATTATATTTGTCAAGATATTTGCATTTAAGTGAAAACCATCTAGAAAACCGAAATTTTCTGGAGTCTGGTTCGAACCCGAGCGACCTGGTTCGCTCGGTCCAGCTGGGCTGGCTTGTTGGGCCGGCCCGATTTTTTTTTTCTTGTTTCTTATTTCTTTCGTAACTTTTGTTTTAAAACTCCAAATGACCTCAAACCAATTTCTAAAAATTTGTAAAAACAAAACCTGTCTGTTAGAACTTTCAAATACACTTTTCCAAAACATTTCAAAATTCGAATTTCAAATAATGTATAAAGGTTTAATTAGACCTTTATGCTAAATTTTATAAGTAGGATTTTATAAATTCCTTTTGAACTTTATATCTAAAATCCAAAACAAAATATGAGTGATAAGATTCCATATCCCTCCAAGATAATTTTTCACAAAGTCATTTTGTTTATAAAAGAATTCGATAATTCAAAATGAATTCAAAACTCAAATTAAAATCCAAATAGATATTTTCTTTCAAAACAAAACTCTTAAACTTAAAATAGCGAATAGGTAAGTAATAGAATAACTTCCCATTCATACAAACAATTCACAACCAACCATTTATCCTAAAGAAGTAACCACAATACTTCAAAATAATATATTGGACATAAATAGTCCTTTTAATATATTTTCTTAAATATGTTTTCAAGTGGAATTATTATTCCCACTTTTGAAATATCAACATGCAAACAAAGCTATACGATGATGAATGCATGCATGATTTTTCCTTTCAAAGCAAAATACATAATAGTTTTCAAAAGTTTTAAATTTTTCTGAGTTTTCAACTTTTTGAAAAACATGGGATGTTACAGACTACCACCCTTAAAAGGAATCTCGTCCCGAGATTCGAGAAGGCTAGCAAAAGGTTGTGACTGGGATAACTGGTTGGGCTACCACCCTTAAAAGAATTTTTGTTGGAAGTGAAAACTTCGAAGTGCTAACTTGATTGAGAACGTACCGTTCACCTCTTCCACATTGATGTGGTTCACATATCCTTTATAAAATGGATTTGGCTTGGTGGCTGCTTCGGCCCCTTTCCTTTCTGGGCATTCATTGGCATAGTGGCCCTTGTTGTTGCACTTGAAGCAAAGCACTTGGCTGATGTCTTTATTGTGGGGGTTGTTCTGGGGTTTCTTGTCTGGGCACTCAATAGAGTAATGTCCTTGCTTCCTGCAGGTGAAACGGGTGATATGACTGATATTTTTCTTGTGGTCTCCATTGCTTCCCTTGAATTCACTCTGGTGATCATGATGTTTGAGGTGACTCGCTCTATTTTGGTGATTCCCCTGTTTGTGACTATGGTTCACTTCAGGAGTAGGGTGTCTCTTGAATGAAGGCGCAGAATGATGTTTGTTGATACTCAGCTTTCCCTTCCTATTTCCAGTCTTCTTGATATTATACTCCAGTATGATTGCTTGGTCCAATAAGGCCTGATACTCCAAAGCGTATGTGGCTGTAAAAGGGACTTTCATCTCGTCGCACAGTCTCTTGAGAAAATTTTCCTTCCTCTTCTCCTCGGTATCTATGTCTTCAGGGGCATAACGAGATAATGCATAGAAGTCATCTCTATACTCCTTGAGACTTCTGTTCCCCTGTCGCAGGTTGCGAAATTCTTCTTGCTTCAGGTTCATAATGCCTGTGGAGATATGAGCATTACGAAATCCTTCCTTGAAATCCTCCCAGGTCAAAGTGTCCAATGGGTGAGTAATCTGATAAGTTTCCCACCATTGGGCAGCAGGTCCTTCAAGCAGATGTGCGGTGAACCTAACTTTCTCAACATCTTCACATTCAATTGTCACCAGATCTTTTTGCACAGAACGCTGCCAGTCATCAGCCACAATTGGGTCAGTTGTAGTTGAGAACTTGTTTGGCCTAAGCCTAAGGAACCTGGCAAGTCTGTCCACTTGGGGAGGAGGTGGTGGTGGTGGAGGTCCATGTTGATTTGCCATGAATTGAGCCATCATGGTCATCAGCTGAGTCTGAGCAGCCATCATCTGTTGCATCATAGCTTCGTTGTTGTTGTTGTTGTTGTTTTCAGGTGCACGACGGGGAGGCATCTGTGGATTTTAGCATAGATGAGTAAAAGATAAGACAGGCCTAGGAGAAAATAATTCTACCCATACAAGCATTTAACAATCAAGCACACATGATAAAAACTCACAAATTTTTGAGAAAAACAACTAGTCGTCTTTGGATCGAAGTACACCTAGGATATGGGGAAACAATATGATAGTACTACCATACCACAATTTGATAGGTCAATACATCAACATGGTTTCTTTATTCTAATACATAAGGGGGTCTATTCTATCTCCTTCTTGAGTGTCGAGTTCCTCCTCTATATCCTTGAGTTCATCAAGGTATTTCTGAGTGTTGTGGAGTCTAAATCGTAGTCTTCTTCCAAGGTTCTCGATGGCCTCCCATGCTGCACTTCTTGCAGAATCAAAGAATGATGTTCGAATTATTGGGTTTGTGAACATGTAGCAACCTTTGGTCTTGTGGTCATCGTCTTTGTTCTTGTATAGATGGAGTTGCACCCACCAGTACTCTTGACCTTCACCCATGAAAGGAAAATCTTTGTAGACTGCTGCTCCTTCAAGTCCCATGCTCAACATGAGGTCCTTCAAAGCTTTTGGAAACTCAGTCTCACATTCCAAGGTCATGGTCATTGCTAGACCTTTCTTGAGTGATTCCAGGAGGCGGGACATCTATAAATAAGAGAAGGCATTTAGAACGCGAATAGTTAAGAAGTTACAAGAATGATATCCAAAGTTTTAGACAAAGTACAAATAAATTTTTGTCCTATGGGCTTTCTTATTTCTAACCAAGGGTTTTGAACCTACAGGCAACACAGTGCTCTAATACCATCTGTAGCGTACCTGCACTTAGAAATTGGCAAGGTACCTGTGTATAGTGCAAACCCTGGATCGATTCATTTGCACACACAGTCTAAGATGAAATATCACAACATTGTATCAATTATTACACGAAGATCCAGTACTTAGGAAATATCCTTTACAAATTGCATAGCATGAAGCTAGCTTTGAAAGAGTAAAGCAGCGGAAAAAATATTCTTCATGGAGTCTCCATCATCATCATGTGCCACAGGCGAAAACATGTTGGTTGCAGACTCGAAACCCTTAACGAAACTCACTCGTCGTCAAAACAATCTGCAACAAATAATATTTTGCAACAGAGTGGGTCAGATACCATTAAAAATGGATCTGGTAAGTGACACTATGTGGACACTTAATGGAATAACTCTATAGCCTATATGCATATTTGGCTGGTGGAGTTCAAGGCTGTTTTGCATAAAAGCCAATTTTGCCTAACACTTTGTAAAACATTTTCTTCAAATGTTTGAGACAATATGGCATGAAATCCATAGTCTCGTCTACCCTTGTTCACCCATCAAAATTTTACTTAAGAAATTGAGATGTTGGGAGCCTCCGTTGACATCCTTGATCAGCTGTTTGAATTGTCCGTAACCGGGGACACGGCTAAGTACTTAGTTTTTTAACTCTGCAGAGGTTGTGCACTTTCACCATTAGACCCAACAAACCCAAACTATCCTCAAGCACTCAATTTGTGCTAAGGAAAAGGAGAGAGTTGAGACGAGACTTTTCAGAAGCATATTCCCCATCCCATACTGACTTGACGCGCTCCCATTCTAACCATTCTACCACCACCTGTCAAGTCGGGACGAGTCCACGCAACTTAATCCATCTAGCCAGAGCCCATATGACTAATGGCTGCACGGTAAGCAACTTCACTTAGAGAAACATTGGTCCCTTTATTCCTGGGTGGCAACCACAAGTGAATATCCCGTAGAGGTCACCCCTAGGGACAACACCCAACTCTTGCATCTTCTTATCAAAACCAAATCCACCCAGGTGGTAAATTAACTTAGTAGAATTAAACTTTCAATAAAACACTTTTGCATAGCATCAATATTTCTACTAAGTTATCAATAAGATTCTAGACACAACTAGTGTAAAGGAGATAGTAGTTTTAGCATAGCAATACTATCCTACACATGCACATAAGAAATACACTAAGTCATGCATAGAAAAATACTTAGGAAATTTTATGGGGTGTGCCACTTGCCTTGGCAACAGGGAGTGCAGTAGTAGCAGTTGCAACAACCTTCGTCTCTCTCCGAAATTTCTAACACATCAAACAATTCTCAATAAATATGCAGCCAAACAATACTTAAGAAAATATGACATGCATGAGATGCAGAATGATACAAGGAATTATGATGTGAATGACATACAGAACAAACTAAGGAAAAAGACATAAAATAACTTAATCCATTTGGCTAAGGCAAGGTCAAGGTTGAGCAAAAATAAACTTGATAAAACAACAACTTGAAAAATTGTAAGGTTACTCCAAGTCTTCACAAGTTTGGTCTTCAATTAATCTTCAACTCCTTTGTAGCTTCATTGATCTTTAATGATCTTCATTGATCTATGTCCAAGGTGAAAGATAGAAAATAGAAAGAAGAAAAGATAGAAAGAATGGAGTAGTTGGTCTTCCAAAGAATCATCTTCAGGCTTCCTTGTCGCTTGCTCCTTGGTGTGTTGACTTCATTGAAATTTGTAGACTTGATGGTTCTGCAGACTTGTTGGTGATGGCAACATCAAAATTGATCTTGAATATAACTTAGCCACCATGAAGTCTAAGAGTAGAAGGAAGAAAGGAGAGGAAGAAAGCAAGACTTAGAAAATGTAGGGGGTTGGTCTTTATGAACTTCCTCTTGATTTCTTCTAAGTACTTTTCTTCTTGGAGATGCTTCTGAAGTCTTGTTTTCTTGCTAAGTCCTTCATTGGTTTCCACTAATTCTAACTTAGTGGTTTTCGACTAGGGGGTCAAAAGGGCTAACATGCATCCTTAATTTTTCTAAGGAGGAATGTCATGTAAGAAGTGCAAAATATTTCTAAGGACTAGAGATGCATGTCATGCCATGAAATTATTCTAAGTTAATGCAAGACAAGTAAGATGGTCCAAAAATGACTAAGGACCAGAGGTCAAACAATGAGTCCAAATAATTTCTAAGGAAAAGTAAACAAAACATAGTTGCTAAATTTTCTAAGGAAAATACTTTAAAACAATAGTTGATAAAATTTCTAAGCACAAACACTTAAACAATATCACTTAGAAAAATATTATAAAACAACTAAGTTTTCAAGATGCTAAATTTTTCTAAGGAGAAGATTTAGCACTATTAAGATGTTGAAATTTTTCTAAGGAAATAATGTTGTCAAAATAATTATCACATATTTTCTAAGGAAGGAAATTACTTTGTTTGGAGTGGCAAATATTTCTAAGTACCTTTTGTAACTAAAGTGATCAGAATATGACTAAGTCATTTTATTAATCGAATATATGAAGAAAAATAATTTTAATCAATTTTTATTATTAAAATAACACCTAAAAAGCATTTAATCAATATTAATTACAAAAATCATAGAAAATACTTTTACAAAATTGGTAGAGTATTCCTACGGCCAAATATTAACTAAACAAAAATATACCAATTGGATTTACTCCAGAATCAAATTTTAAAATCAAGTTAAGTCAATTTTACTTAAACAACCATTTTTAAAATTGAACCAAAATAAGTTTGTCAAAACATAAAAATAAATATGCCAAAAGTTTCTACGTGTCATAAGCTTTCCAAAAATATTTTATTTGTAAAATTTGGCCGAACCAATAAAAAGTAGTGATAGATCTAAGATCTAGGGTTTTTCTGCAAAACTGCCGGTTTTCGGTTGACTGTTGACTCTGACCGCTGACGTGGGGTTGACTCGCTGACGTGGCAGGCTGACTGGGCTTTGACTACGAATTTTGACCAAAAAAAAGAGTTGCTCGGATGGAAAAACAATCTTAACGAAAGTTGTAGAGAATTACGTGCTCTTTCTAACTATCACAATTATAACATAAGTGGATTAATAGATTGGTCACAAAACGCAAATTACCTTTCTGATCAGAAACTTCAAACTCGAATATCTCCTAGCTCGCTTGACCAAAAGAGGTGAGGCTTGGGGCAAAAGAAAGGTCTTGATCAGGGGAACAACTTTCGTAACTACGGCCCGAAGATTTGAGATTGTTTTCTCCTCCGAAAATCGTCAAAAGCAATCTGTATTGTACAGAGAATTCCGTACGTCAAAATCAAAAGAGTGCAATAGCAAAGTTGTAGGTAAGGGTTAGATCTGACTTCTCACCAAAGGAATTTCGATTTGAAGAACCGAGCGCGAAGAGATCTAAGAAATACGATTTCAGATCTGAAGTATTGCGAGTCGAAATGCTCTCTCCACGGTTGATGAAAAGAGTTGAGACTTCCCGGGATGGAAAGGTGTTGAGGAGATCTTCAACAATGCTTCAGGTTCTGTCGCGATTCGAGATGATCTTGGTCATCAAATCAACGAAATACGATTTCGCTGATTAGGGTTTCGGTGGAACGAAAAGGGGAAGAGAGATGCCGGCGGCTACAGGGTTTATATAGGCCAAGGGTCGGTGGAAAAGATTGGGCTCGAAGTTATGAACACGTAGGATCAAGCGGATCCGAATTTGGAATTATATTTGTCAAGATATTTGCGTTTAAGTGAAAACCATCTAGAAAACCGAAATTTTCTGGAGTCTGGTTCGAACCCGAGCAACCTGGTTCGCTCGGTCCAGCTGGGCTGGCTTGTTCGGCCGGCCCGATTTTTTTTTCTTGTTTCTTATTTCTTTCGTAACTTTTTTTTTAAAACTCCAAATGACCTCAAACCAATTTCTAAAAATTTGTAAAAACAAAACCTGTCTGTTAGAACTTTCAAATACACTTTTTCAAAACATTTCAAAATTCGAATTTCAAATAATGTATAAAGGTTTAATTAGACCTTTATGCTAAATTTATAAGTAGGATTTTATAAATTCCTTTTGAACTTTATATCTAAAATCCAAAACAAAATATGAGTGATAAGATTCCATATCCCTCCAAGATAATTTTTCACAAAGTCATTTTGTTTATAAAAGAATTCGATAATTCAAAATGAATTCAAAACTCAAATTAAAATCCAAATAGATATTTTCTTTCAAAACAAAACTATTAAACTTAAAATAGCGAATAGGTAAGTAATAGAATAACTTCCCATTCATACAAACAATTCACAACCAACCATTTATCCTAAAGAAGTAACCACAATACTTCAAAATAATATATTGGACATAAATAGTCCTTTTAATATATTTTCTTAAATATGTTTTCAAGTGGAATTATTATTCCCACTTTTGAAATATCAACATGCAAACAAAGCTATATGATGATGAATGCATGCATGATTTTTCCTTTCAAAGCAAAATACATAATAGTTTTCAAAAGTTTTAAATTTTTCTGATTTTTTAACTTTTTGAAAAACATGGGATGTTACACCACGGGGCAGTGTGTTTGATCGCTGCTCCGTCCTCACTGATGATCCTGGGTTAGTCCTTAACGAGGGAGAAGTCGACACCGCTCCCACCCAGCCGGCTTTCCACGGAAGAGAGCTAATGATCAGGTAATGGGCCGGACGGTACGCGTGGCAAACATTGTACACCCCTGCAGGGTAAATCTTTTCGAAAAGCCGTGTCCGCGGTTATGGACGAGCTTGGGAAGTGAAGGTAAGATCATAGAATAACTTTAACAGAATGATTAAAAACTGGGTACTAGAGGTACCACTCACAAATGCAAGGTGAGCTTCCTCGAGGGTGATTCGGGGAGGTGCCTTTGATGAACAGGTACAGTGGTTGATGATGAGTAAGGTGATGAAAGAAAGAGTTACTTCTTACCTCTTTTGAAAATATTCTGATTAGTCGATGCCTTTGAGTTATGTTTTTCATAAATAAAATCAGCTTTGTGCAAAACAGCCATATAACTTTGAAAGCCTCATCGAGCTAATGCTCTATATATAATCTTGCGAGTTCGTCGAACTCAACATCGTTTGTTTTGTTTCAGAGGAGGACTTCACCGACCTCGACGGTGGGTTCTTTGTGGACGTCGACGAGTAGTCTGGGGTTCCCAGGCGGCAGCTTGGGACATCCCGGGACAGCTGGCGCTGGATGTTTATTTGTAGGCCTCTTAGGCCATAATCTGGATCTTGTTGTTTAGAACAACTTAATTTGCTTCCGCTTGTTGTAATGTTGGGTCTGTGACCTCTGGTTGTCTTCTGCTATCTTTCTCTATTATAAGAGTTAAACTATATGATTTGTGTCGTAGAGTCTGTGATGTGCCAGTTGTTCCATAAGTCTTGATCTCTCTATTATGCTTTGATAGTGTGTCTGGTGGTATCGGATAACCGGGGACACAGTATCACTGTATAACAGTCGGGTCGGGGCGCCACAGAGGCGCCCCGGCGGGTCAAGGACGTACAGCGCCTCAACGGGTGCATCACTGCACTCGGGCGCTTCATCTCAAGGCTTGGGGAGCGGGCCTTACCGTTCTTCAGGCTGCTCAAGAAGTCAGGCCCCGTGGAGTGGACCTCCGAGGCCGAGGAAGCCCTGCAGTCCCTCAAGCACTACCTCGCCTCGCCACCACTCCTCGTGGCACCAGAAGAAAAGGAGCCCCTACTACTGTACATTGCTACCACCAACCAGGTGATCAGCGTTGTGCTTGTGGTAGAGCGTGACGCTCCTCCGAAGAAGACAAGCAAGATCAAGGGCAAGCGACCCGGGAACTCTCTCCCGGGACAACCATGCAAGAAAAGGCTGCGGGTGACCAGGGGTCTCACGATCCTGACGTCACTGCAACCTTACCAGACGGTGCGGAGCCCGTCGGGAACGGAGAATCTCCCTCCGACGAGATTTCGCCGGGGGCTACCTCGTCCCCACCCCAAGACATGGACGTGGAGGAAGCCGAGCCCTCTCAGGACTCGGCGACCCGCAAGGTGCAGCACCCGGTCTACTTCGTCAGCGCAGTGCTGTGCGACGCCCGGGAGCGGTACCCCATGATGCAGAAGCTGCTGCTGGCAATCCTCATTGCCTCCCGCAAGATAAGGCCGTACTTCCAAAGCCATCCCATCACGGTGGTGTCCAAGTACAACCTAAGAAGCCCCTGGAGAACCCACTTGCCACTGGTCTCATATCATGGTGGGCCATGGAGCTTCAAGGTTTCGGTCTCAAGTTCGAGCACACGGACAACATCAAGAGCCAGGCGCTGGCGGACTTCACGGCCGAGTGGACCGAGACGGCGTTCGATGACCCGGAAGAGAAAACCTGCCTCCCCGGGAAGGAAGATCCTAGCGCCTGGACCATGCACTTCGACGGCTCCTACACCAAGGGGAAAGGAGGTGCTGGGGTTGTCCTAACCTCACCAACCGGGGACTGGCTGAAGTACGTCGTCCAGATGCACTACCAAGGGAACATCTCCAACAACACGGCGGAGTACGAGGGCCTGCTCGCAGGACTTCGTGCTGCCGTCGGCCTCGGCATCAACAAGATCGTCGTCAAGGGTGACTCTCAGTTAGTCATCAAACAAGTGAACAAGGAGTACGCGTGCCCTCAGATGGCACCATACGTTGAAGAGGTCTGGAAGCTGCAGCGGCGCTTCGACAACTTCCGGGCTGTGTATGTCCCACGGGGAGACAACACGGCCGCGGATGAGCTATCGCAGGTGGCGTCCAAGCAAGAACCAGTGCCTCCCGGGATCTACATCGAGGTCCTCAGTTGACCTTCGATCCCACCCGAGAGGCTCGCGACAAGATCTGCGCCGGGGGCTGGCGACCCTTCTACCTCGACAACACGGGTAGCCAGCCCAGAAGCTCAAGACCCGGCAGCCCCTCCGGCGGAGGAAGCTATGCTTTCTTTCCATCGGATGGTGCTACCGGTGGAAGGAACCCACCCACCCAGGGCCCGGGACATCGTCAAGTACATCATGGAGCACGCCCTCCCGGAGAACGATCACGACGCCGAGCGGGTGGCTCGTCAAGCCAAGCTCTACATCATGATCGACGGCGAGCTCTAC
Source organism: Poa pratensis (assembly GCA_947311845.1). Classification (NCBI taxonomy): domain Eukaryota; kingdom Viridiplantae; phylum Streptophyta; class Magnoliopsida; order Poales; family Poaceae; genus Poa; species Poa pratensis. The sequence continues at coordinate 32,172,802 of CAMZMU010000082.1, read as the reverse complement.
CGGCGACGGGACAACGGAGTCAAGCTCCGCCGCATTCCTCAAGAACAAGGCCAAGTACTGCTGTGGGACATCCACGAGGGCACATGTTCAAGTCATGTGGCATCAAGATCACTGGCGAGTAAAGTTTTTCGTCACGGGTTCTACTGGCCAACAGTCCTCAGTGATGCCGAGCAGCTAGTCAAGACCTGTGAAGCCTGCCAGTACTATGTGAAGAACATACATCAGCCGGCGCAAGCTCTGCAGCCAATTCCAATCTCCTGGCCGTTCGCGGTCTGGGGGCTGGACATCGTGGGGAAGATACCGAAGTCTGTCGGGGGCCATGAATACCTTTTCGTGGCCATCGACAAGTTCACAAAGTGGGTGGAAGTGATGCCAGTGCCAAGACAGACAGCTCAAGCAGCCATCAAGTTCATTGAAGGGATCGTGTATCGCTTCGGAGTACCCAACAGAATCATAACGGACAATGGCTCTCAGTTCACAAGCCGATCCTTCCTCAACTTCTGTGAAGAGCTGGGAATCAAGGTGTGTTTTGCCTCGGTGTCCTACCCAAGGTGCAATGGGCAAGTGGAGCGAGCCAATGCGGAAGTCCAAAAGGGTTTGAAGACCAAGGCCTTTGACAAGTTAGAAGACAAGGGCAAGAACTGGATTGAGCATCTACCAAGTGTCTTGTGGTCCCTCAGAACCACACCAAGCAGAGCCACTCAAGAAACACCATTCTTCCTTGTCTATGGAGCAGAAGCCGTCTTGCCAACAGAGCTCAGGCATGGATCCCCCCGGGTACTTGCCTATGATGAAGACGCACAAGATGAGAGGAGGATTGATGACATCAACTTCCTGGAAGAGGTGCGGTGTCGAGCTTCTTACGATCTGCTCGATACCAGCAAGGGCTCCGCCGCTATCATGATCGCCATATCCGTTCACGGGTACTGGAACCCGGAGACCTGGTTCTCCGCAAGAAGCAGAAGCTTGATAACATGAACAAGCTGTCGTCCAAGTGGGAAGGACCTTATCGGGTGACGCATACCCTGAGACCCGGAGCTGTTTATCTGGAGGACGAGAAAGGCAGGCCGGAGGGCAACGCCTGGAACATCAAGAATCTCCGGAAATTCTACCCCTGAATACGAACATGAATCGCAGATAGTTCGAGTCAACTAAGCACGCCCAAGGGGCTAGTGTTCTGTATAAGGGTGTAAGAATCGTCGCCAAGGAATAAAAGATAAGTTTTTCAATTCCGTGAGCCTCTCTTGTTGTCGTGAAGTGTGTTATCCGTAACAACCCCCAAGCAGGGGCTGACATGGTGCCGGTGGCTGACAGGTCGAGCGCGAGTAGCCTATCAGTAGGCGCTGCCACCTGATCGTGCCGTACTGCCGCGGTAAGAAGTGGAACGGGCAGTGCTGTGTTTTAAAGAACCTAAACACAGAAATGCACATTCAACTTTGCTTGCGGGTTGCTCCGGATGAAACACTTTCACGACATGTAAGGGAGGGTCCATTCTTTTCCTACTGAAAGTGTGTTATGTGTAGCGCCTCTCCCGGGACAGGAATGGATGCTGAAGAGCGGCTCAGGAGCTGGGTACCCGGGAAGGACAGAGCAGATCAAGGGCACGGCAAAAACCAGCTAAGTCTTTGCATGTGCATCTTGCATTCTAGGCATAATATCTCGCTCGGAGTCAATATACCACCAACCTGCGCATGCTTGACAGTTGATGAGAACCTTTGCGGGGGTAATGCGTCCTCCCCGTGAACGGTCAGATTTCCCTTCTGGCCTAGTACCCGTGGCTGTGGAGTGGACTCCCGGAAGGCATAGTGCTCTTAGGGGTGCTGCTACCGGTACAGGCGGTTAGAGTACTTGTCACCTAAGAGATCTCCTCAGAAAACTTGACGGCGCGTTAGTGCAAGGGGAGGTTTGGGAAATGACCCCGGGAGTTGAGCCCTAGGATTGCATTCATCTGAACTTACATTCTGAATTTACAATTCTGAGTTACATTCAGCCGAAGCTTTCCCTGGATACATATCTAGCCTATGCTACTAAGGCCAGCTCAGAGCTCCTGGCTGCGCAGATCTGTCTTCTATTTATTGTCTATCGGGTGCACTCCTTTCTTCCGGGGACGCCTGGATGAAAGGACAACACGCGTGCAGGATCTTTTCAGGCACGTCAAAGAGCTTGACCCCCTTCCGCCGACCTGGGCGCTCCAGGGCCAAAGAGACGGAAGATTCCGTCCGCCAGTTCGCCTACGGACTGACTCTCGGCCTACAAAAAGCAGTCCAGGTCAAGGTCGAAGTCATCCAAGAAAAAAGGCGGAAAAACAGAGAAGATCAGGCAGTGAACCTGTTCGATGGCCTCGAGCTCAGCCACAACCAAGGACAGCTCCGGAATACCGGCAGTCCTTTCCTTCAGCATGGACCACAGGTGCGCCCTCCTCACTGTCCTAATCCTTGTCTCTTCTTGGGCAACAGGACCAGAGACGGCCGCCAGGCGAGCGACATTCTGGGCAGCGGAAGAACGGGACGCACCCTCGCCATCAGTGGCTCGGGCTCCAGCTTCACTGGGTGCCTCCGCTGCTCCTCGGAAGACGGACTCCGCCGTCGACACGTCGGACAAGGCCCTCTCTGCTTCGCCGGACATTGTTCTGCGAGGCGTGGAGAGGCAAGGGAAGAAGAGGAGCGGAACAAGGCGAGAAGATGTGTCAAGGGGTTGAAGTCTGGAAGGTCTTTTATAGGCCTCCCACGCTCCACCTACCCCTTGGCGCTACGGCTGCTGAGTAATGGGAGCGTGTTTTGCAAAAATCTCGTTCTCATTCACACAAGCACAACACGAAGACAAGGAGGAAACAAGATCTTTTTCATTTACAAGGACTGCAAGGGGACGATCTTTTTTACAACAAAAAGGTTGGCTCCCGTCGAGCAAGGAGCACCGCCGTACAATGGAAGACGCTACTTCCAGAAATACGTCGGCAAGGCCGCCGAGGAGGAGGTCAACGAGATCTCCATGGCGCCCGTCCGAAGCTCCTCGCCTTCAGGAAGATGAGCTCCCCTCGACCTTGATGTCGATGAGTTTTCCTCATCTTCATCCTCGTCGTAGGAGCTCGAACTGCTGCTGCTGCTCTCCATGCAGCACTCCACACGTCCGCCATCGACACCGAGGATCTTCACGGAGAGCGTGGCATCTCCGTCGTACCGGAACGCCAAGCATTGCCCCCGGGACAGGCGGCGGGCACAGGAGAACGACTTCCACCCCGGACCCAGAAGCATGGCGCCTTCAGTGGTGCGCTCCGCCATGGCCCAGGAGGGGCCATTGGGGCAGCCTTCCACTTGCAGCCAGAAGCCGGAGGGTCTGATGTCCTCCGTCGCCATCGCGAAGGAATCCGGCTACGAGGCCTGCGGTTTAGATCCACGATGAACTCGAACGGCGCGAAGCTGGAATGAACCATGCTCCTAGGAGGGGGAGCAGCGGTGCCGCGGCCTCCACGGACGTCGCGACCGCGAATCCCACGACCTCGCGGAGCAGCTCGACCACGAGTGGAGGGGCCACTCTCCGCAGCAGCTGAAGAAGAACGAGGGCGTCCAACTCCTCTCCTCGCTCTCGCCATTGGCGCTGGCAGCCTGTGGGGAGGCCTGGAGTTGGACTAAGGAAGAAGATGAACGAAAGAGCCAGGGGTGCGCCTCGCTTTTATAGCCACGGCGGCGCCTCTGTCAGGCGTCTCCTCGGTTCTTCCGTTATTGGGAATCGAGGGGGCCACTGCAGTTACTCCCCCGAGCGGAAAAACTCCAAGACCTTCGAGGCCACCAACGGAGCTGAGCAAGGAAGACCAGGTGCCTGGGACCCACTTTGACCAATCTTTAGGCCATGGCCCCGGCAGCTAGAGCAAGAGCCGCCGGACCATGCCCGGGGGCTACTGTCGCAACAGTGAAACATGGGGTTCCCCTAGTACTGCCAAAGTGGGTCCACCCCCATGTGGGCCCAAGATGAAGATGGACAAGACCAAGACTCAAGTCAAGCTGGCGGGTTCACTGTCAAGGCACGCATGGCCTACGTCGACAAAGGGCTCCGGTCCTGGGGACCTTCCGGGTCCCCGAACCAAGCAAGAAGGCCAGGAAGGACCCGAGAGCCCGAGTTCCCGGCAGGAGGCCAGGCTCCGTCTCGGTTACTTCCCCACGTCCCTGTGGATAAGCACTCCACCTCACCGCGGAAGACTTGGGAAGCAAGGCGAAGGCAGCGCGGGCGGGAAGCACGCCCCGTGGTGGTGTCAGCTCCTGTCCACCCCAAGGCGGACGCTCCCACCTAACCCAAAGGAGACGCTAGGCTGAGGAGAGGCCACGTCTCCTCCTAAACTAGATGAGGAGGGTCCTTCACCCCGAAGGTCCCTCATGCCCCTCACGTGACCCTGTGGCAACCCCTTAGCCTATAAAAGGAGGACCAAGGCACGGAGGAGGGGAAGGTCGAAGCAAGGACGAACACAAGGTAGAACCAGAGCAAGACTAGACTAGGGCTGCGAAGGTAGAGAGGAAGGTGATCTCCTCCGGGTCAGGATCTGTCCTTCTTCTACCTCCAGCCAAAACCCTTCCGGGTACCCCATCCGGGAGGTTCCATTGTAAGCTACACTATGAAGAACCCATCAATCCAGACATGCAGGAGTAGGGCTTTTAGCCTCCGGGCGGCCTGAACCTGGGTAGCTCCTTGTGTCCCTTTGGTTGCATGCTTTGATCGTGGAGAGGAGAGCTTGATCTAGACTCCGCCCGAGAAGACGATTCTCAGCCTCCTTCACGCCCCGTGCCGAACCTAAAAGGGGGTATCCTATACAACCGGTGTCCGTGCAATGAGACACGACAGAGGGGCAAGAGGAGCATCATCGGAATGGAAGGAGACGCCAACGAGGAAGACTTGGACAAGAACGGCGATCCGAAGATCGAGGAGGAATTTGACAAGTACTTCAACATGCCTACTACTAGTAAAGAAAGAAGGAAGACCTCCCTACCTACTAAAGGTTGTCCGTTCACGCGAAGAAATCTCAAGGTGCCCGGCCTAAAGTATTCAACCGCGAAGAAGGGAAAGAAGATTGTGAAGAGAGGCTAGCTCGTAATCGGGACGAAGAAGACTTTTTTTGTGTATTAATTTGTATGTGTGTGTGAGACAAGAGCATATGTATATCATGAATAAAATAATGGTCTACTAACAAATGTGTGTATATTCTTTTCCTTAAAATGTCTATCTGTTCTTTCTTTAAATATAACTAAAAATATTTTTTTTTAAGAATAATAAATGTGTGTGTTCTTTCTTTAAATTTAACCAAATTTTTTTTTTTAAAGATAAAAATGTGAGACAGCCAGGATTCGAACCTGGCTGCCCCAGGTTCCAGGTCACATAGGCCTAACCATTGGGCTATTTTGTGTGTGTGTCATATAACAGACGAGCATCACTGTTAACCTATCTAGCCACAGAATTCTGTGGCGCATCCCTCCCCTGGATGCGCCACAGAAACACCAAATTCTGTGGCGCATCCCTCCCCTGGATACGCCACAGAATGTCTACACTTAGCCATATTTCTTCTTTTCCTTCTTTTCCTCTCTAGCACATCTCCTTCTTCTTCTTTTCCTCTCTCTCGCGCAACCGCACGCACGCCTTCCTCCTCCACGGCCGCGACCACGCCGGCGCTCCGTCGACCCACTCCACCGCCCCAACCCTAGCGCCGCCGCCGCCTCTTCTTCCTCCTCCGTGCGTGGCTCCCACACGCTCGGCGCCCACGTCGCCGTGCACCGGAGAGGACCGTGCACCAGCGCCGCCCCCACACGCTCGGCGCCCACGTCGCCGTGCGCCGTCCACCTCACAAGCGGGCTCGGCCTCAGCCCCATCGCGCTCCAGCTCTTCGACGCCTGTACATCGGCCACGACCATCGCCTCCCGTACATCTCCATCGGTGGTAAATTCATCTGCCCCCTTTTTCCCCTTTGATTACGACCTTTTCTTTGTTCTTCCTCGTTTGTTGGACATAGTTTTGCTCCATCTGATGTGTGAAATACTAGTCCATTGTTGTGTCCATTTGTTCGATTCTCTTAAAATGTAATAATCCAAGCAAATGTGAGATTGACTTCCTTTCGGCTTAAAAATCCTAATCTATCTCAGAATAAGTGCTAGTAAATTAAATGATTGTTTCAACTAGGCAATGCATTAGGGAAGTCTATGCTGTTGTCGTGGGAAATATTATGCCTTCCCCTTGTGCTTGTTTTACGACATAGGAAAAAGATGATTTTTAAGTCTGAAACTCTGTAAGTTGTAAAGTGCATAAATATTGATTGCTTGCTGCTAGTTTTGGTAGTGCTACTAGTTTTGATTGCTTGCTGCTAGTTTTGGTTAGTGCTAGCTGTTAGGTTAGTTGCTAGGTTAGTTGCTAGGTTAGTTGTTGTTAGGTGCTTGTTGTTAGGTTAGTTGCTGCAGCTAGTGCTAGGTTAGTTTCTAGGTTAGTTGCTAGGTTAGTGCTGCTAGGTTAGTGCTGCTAGGTTACTCACCTCCACCACTGCCTAACAAAATGCCACAACAACGAAGTCAGCCCTAACATGTTTAGATCAAGAAAATTTAAATTAGTATTCACTTTTACTGCCTAGTTAATTGAGCTGCCCGAAACTTGTAATTAACTAATGCATTATTTTGCCGTATGCAGGAAATTTAGAGGAACCTCCACATTCTTTCAGGTGAGATGTGGATGTGGTGATGCCGTGTATGTGTGTGAGATGTGGATATGGATGATTTGTGAAATGTATGCCGTGTATGTGTGTGAGATGTGGATGTCGATGTGAATGTGGTGATGCCGTGTATGTGTGCGAGATGTTTGTTGCCGGCCGGAGATGTGGATGTGGATGATTTGTGAAATCTATGCAGGTACCCATGAGGCCCTTGAGATTGTTGGAACGTCGATTAACTTCCGTTTCGGCAAATTCGGGTACTCCATATGTCCCTTTTTTAGCAAAGGTCATGCCGAAATTTTTCGTGAATTTTAGCATGACTTTGCTAAAAATAGGACATATGGGGTATTGCGACTAATGCATGCACCGGGGTATCTTAGTACTTAATTAAGTGATTTTTTTCTTATATTTGTTGTACTAACTTTTTGCCTCTTTTTAATGCAGTGCAAACATGTCGACGGCCCTTCTAAGCTCCACATGAGCGTCGAAGATGAATCTAGAGATGCCAACAAGTCGTTCTGGGAGCTGTCCTAGGAGTTGGACGAGGTGGAGGCCGCCGAAGCTGCTAGTGGTGGCGACCGTGCCGACGATGAGCAAGAGGGACGGGAGGACGACGCCGAAACCACCGATGGAGCTTCTAGTGGCGGACATGAGGATGACACCACCACCACCGATGGTGGCGACCACACGGATGGTGGTGGTGGCAGCAACCCGACCGCTCAGAAGCAGAAGAAGCAAAGGAGGGATCGGACACTGCAAGCGCTCGCCAACGTCACAGACGTGTTCACTGAGGTCACGCCAAGTGGCCTACCTGTCGGGGGAGTATCCCCGGGTAGGGTCAAGGCTTGGCATAAGGTGGTGTTCGAAGTTGTGCCGAGGTACGGAAAGGGCCGACCTGTTTGGGCCTGGGAAGGTCCGAGCTTCATCTTGACCTGGAGTACAGGCCGACCTATTTTGGCCCAGAGGGGTCCGAGGTATACTGTAGGCCAGGGCCGAGGTTCACTGCCGAGCTATGTTCAGCCGACCTAACTACCTCAGTGCAGTGGTTTGTGTTGTGAGTGCAGGAGAAGCTGTGGGGAGGAAGTAAGATCCGACCTGGTAAAAGATATTAAGCGCAAGACCCGAGGTACGGAGCCCGTCACATCCGTGCCGAGCTAACCGAGGTGATGGTGTAGGTCGGGCAGGAGTCAATGCTCCTGTCACTTCCAGCCGGGTACAAGAGCGCCTGACACGGGAGCGTCTGTCAAGGAGCCTGGCAGAGGCGTGCTCCGGGTTCGGCGGGCCTGCACGTCTCTGACCGCTGACCACGCGGGATCTGGGAAAAGGCTACGAGGTAGCTCTGCCAGGCCACGTCCTGTCTCGGTCAGAGGGGACATGCTAGTTCTGCCGTTAGGCTACAGGAGATGGGCAAGCCACGTCTTGTCCCTGACCGAGGTACGGTGGTACGGTGGTGACCGTTGCAGAGGCATGGCAACAGTGTTCTGCGAGGGGCACAATGGTAACCCGGCTGGCCTATATAGTGGGCTTCACCCCCTCCTGCTAGAGAGAGACCCCCCCCCCGCGCTGGAACTAGTTGATCAAGAGAGAAAAGAGAGAGAGAGAGAGGAAGCTCGGAACACCCCGGAAACACCTCGGACTCAGCTCGGAGTGCCTTCTTCCTCCCGTCTAGCTCCATCTTTACCTCAAGTTCTCACCATTGTAGCGTCATACAGCTCGAGGAGCAGCTTGTACTTGTCACTCTGAGCTATACACTGGCTAGGATAGTGCTGCAGTAGGGGTGTTACCTCCACAAGAGGGCCCCGAAGCAGGGTACATCGTGGTGTGCTTTGTGTTCTTGCTTTCTTGGTTCTTCGTTCGTGTTCTTGCGTGTTCTTGCGTGTGCACTTCTTGAGTGCATAAACCCTCCCCGGATTCCCCCAACGACCATTCGGCCCCATCTTAGCCATACCTATGGCATCTGCCGTGATCCCACCACGACAGTTGGCGCCCACCGTGGGGCAGATTGAGGCGTTGGAGGGAGTTTTCATCCGGACGGGCTCAGGCGAGCGTGTTCTTTCCGGGCTTGTCGCCAAGATCGGAGAGTTCACCTTCATCAGCGACAACGCGGGGTGTTTCGCCGGCAAGCCTTTCCCCGAGCACGGCTTCACCATGATGCTCGGCAGCTTCGTCACGTACGTTGCTGTCGAGGTTGTTCGCGGGTACCCGGAGCAGGTGCTCGTGGACGACGAAACTCCTCTCCTCGCGGCTTTAGGTCGGCGTATCACTCGCCCCGAGAGCTGCGTAGAGGTGATGATGACAGGCCCGGTTGACGCCGTTGGCAAAGTAGATGCCAGCCAGTCCAAGGCAGCCGAGGTTGCTAAGGTGAGATCTGCAAAGCCCAGGCTAGAGAAGGACTTGCCTGGCACCCCAGAGCTGCAGGGCCGAGGTGCGACCCTGGTAGAGATAGTGGATACACTGGCAGACCCAGTAAATCCAGGAGTGGACATAGTAGTGACTGTGGCCGACCTAGAGGCAAAGCGTGTCCTGTTGCAGAAGGAGGCTGTAGCAATGATAACAGCTAGAGATGAGTTCAATAGAGATCTGCGCGAGTACAATGCAGCGAATGGCTTCACCCCGGTAGCGGTTGATACACATAGGGGAGCCGAGGTGCGGCAGAGAGGCAAGGGGCTCAACGATGAGATAAACAGGGAGGCTCGACCTACCACCTCGGCTAGGAGTGGGAGTCGCGTGTCAACTGGAAGGCCGGTGTATAGTTCCCCTGCTAAGAACCTCAGAGCTGCCGAGGCAGGCAGGGCCGAGCTATCCGGATTATCTGGAGATGCATGGCGTGCGCAGCAGAAGCGAGTCAATGAGTTAGTATATGTGGCTAACCAGCAGAATGAGGCTCTCCGCAGAGCATATGCCGGGGCTGGTGATTCAGAGATGGTTTATTCAGCTAGGCCAGTCAGTCAGGTGTCCAAGGGGCAAGCCTCGTCTCCACTCGTCGGAGGAGCCGATCGAGCCCGGAGTGTCACCTCGGGTCAGAACAGCAGCTGCAGATGTATGATCCAGTCCTAGCAGCAAAGCAGAAGGTGGGCCAGGGCAATGCTAGCCGAGCTAAGGGAAACCCCGGCCCAGGCAATGCGAGCCGAGCTAAGGGTAACTCCGGTCAGGGAAATCAGAACGGCGGTCAAGCAGCATCGGCTGGCCGAGGTAAACCACCTCCGCCCCCGAGGTATCAGCAACAACCTCGGCAGCAGGGGCAATATCAGCGAGAGCCGGAGTATGTTCAGCAACCTCAGAACGTCGGTCAAGGCGATGACCGATATGATGATGGAGACTCGGCCATGGCACGAGCTGGATACCACAGAGTGGATGGGGCGTTGGGACCTCGGATAGGAGGTCGGATGTTAGCTCCAGGCGATGTCCGTAACAAGCTGGATAGAATCTACTTGTCTGAGCAACTGGAGGAGGAAGGCCCTCCTGGTCCGGCGTGTTTTGGACCTCGGATCATGAAGGAGCCACCACCACCAGTATCTCAGTTCCAGTTAGGTCGGAACACCAAGCCATACAATGGGAGCACCAAGCCACAAGATTGGCTGACAGATTATGTATCCTCGGTGCACATTGCGGGGGGCAATCGCCGATGGGCGGTCCGGTATCTCCCGCACATGTTGGAAGGTCCAGCTCGGATCTGGCTGAATAATTTGCCGGAGTATAGTATCAACTCCTGGATAGACTTGGAGCTGGCGTTTAACAGCAACTTTGCTAGTACATACAAGAGGCCAAACCGACCTCAGCTCCTGGCGGCATGTAAGCAAGATGATCATGAAACTGACCGAGAATTCTTAACTCGGTGGAGCAATGTTCGGAATTCCTGTGAAGGAGTGGTAGAGGCACAGGCCATTTCCTGGTTTGCAGATGGTTGTCGACATGGCAGCATGCTGTGGCAGAGGCTCCAGAGAGATATGCCGAGATCCCTAGCAGAAACAATCCGGGTTGCAGATTCTTATGCCCTGGGTGATCCGATGCAGCCAGCAGCAGAGGCAGGAGCACGTAACAGAAGGAGGGAGCCAATAAACAACCGGCTCGGACCAAGGTGTAATGACCGTCAGGAGTTCGGACAGAAGAGGAGGGAGCCGGACTATCCATACACCTCCAACCAAGTTGCAGCGGTGAACCCGGATCAGCCCGGAGCTGGAGGTGTCCAGAGGCCAAAAATCAATGGTCCGGCATTTAGTCCGAACCCGGAGCCACCCATGACCTATGAATTAATGATAGATGGTCCGTGCTGTTACCATACGACTGACCCGCGCAAGCCAGCCAACCATTCAACCCGGCAGTGCAGCTGGAACCGCAGAATCAGAGAAGAGGGGGCAAGGGCCGGAGGAATCAGAACAGGACCACCACCTCAGAGATTTCAGCCGAGGTCCCACCCTAATCTGTCCGGAGCAAATGTTACCCCGATAACCACTGCACCTCTTCCGAGGCCTGCAGCAGCAAGACCCGTGAATGTTGTGAATGTCCGAGGTAATAACAACAACAATGGTGCCGGACCAAGTCAGCAGTATGAATACCCCGGAAATGACTATAGAGAGGTTCATGCGAGCTATGTGGTCTTTGTGACCGAGCCCACTGACAAGAAGAGCGTGCAGAGGCGTGCCATGGAGGTGAATGCAGTAATGCCGGTGGTGCCGACCTATATGAACTGGTCTGAGCAGGAGATCACTTGGAGCAGAAAGGACACACCTCGGATCATGCCGAGCCCTGGAAAGTATGCCCTGGTGGTAGATCCAACGTTGTGTGGGCCTACCAACAATGTGAGGTTCACCCGAGTTCTGGTGGACAATGGCAGTGCCATCAACATCATGTACCGAGACACAATGGTGAAATTGGGCATCTCGCCTAATCAGTTGATGCCAAGCAGTTGTACTTTTCATGGGATTGTGCCCGGCGTTTCCTGTGCACCCATGGGCAAGATATGGGTGGATGTAGCATTTGGAACCAAGGAAATTGCCGAGTTGAGAGTATCGAGTTCGAGGTGGTGGACTTGGAGAGTGCATACCATGCATTGCTTGGAAGGCCGGCTTGGCCAAGTTCATGATTTCCACCCATGTTGCATACCTGAAGATGAAAATGCCAGGGCCTAATGGATCATATCCATCTCGGGTGACTACAAGCGAGCCATTCAGTGTGCCTCGGCGGGTCTAACCTGGCCGAGTCTTTGGTGATCGCAGCTGAGAAGAAGAAGCTGCATCAAGTGGTGGCAATGGCGCAGTCAACACAGCTCGGCCTGTCCGGACTGATGAGCCCGGACTCAACTGCGGCGTTCGAGGTACCCAAGGAGACCAAGAAGATCCCCATTGACCCGGAGCACCCAGAGCATGTGGCCATCATTGGGACCGGGCTAGGCGAGAAATAGGAAGGCGAGCTCTGTCACTTCCTCCGTGAGAATCGGGATATCTTTGCATGGTCGGCTAAGGACCTGCCAGGTGTTCCGAGGGAGTTGGCAGAGCACTCTTTATTTGTTAGGCCAGAGGTGAAACCGGTGAGGCAACCGACCCGTCGTCTCTCAGACGACCGGAGACAAGTGGTGCTGGACGAGCTGGCTAAGTTGCTTGCAGCCGGGTTCATAATGGAGGTACTGCATCCGGACTGGATATCCAATCCGGTCCTGGTGGAAAAGAAGAAAGACGAGCCAGCCGTGGTCAAGGTGTGGCGCATGTGCATTGACTTCACTAACCTCAACAAGGCGTGCCCAAAAGATCCGTTTCCATTACCTCGGATTGATCAAGTGATCGATTCCACTGCTGGTTGTGAACTGTTATCTTTTATCGATGCGTACTCTGGTTTTCACCAGATACCACTGAACCCAAAGGATCAAATAAAGACTGCTTTTATTACCCCGTATGGGGCGTATTGCTATCGTGTCATGTGTTTTGGTCTGAGAAATGCCGGGGCAACTTATCAGAGGTGTATGCAGAAATGCCTGCACTCTCAGATGGGCAAAAATGTGCAAGTGTATGTCGACGATATTGTCATCAAAACTAAGGAGAAACATACTCTCCTCGAGGATCTCGAGGAGACATTTGTGAATTTGAGAAAGTATCGGTTGAAGCTTAACCCGGACAAGTGCACCTTTGGTGTCCCGGCTGGAAAGTTGCTCGGATTCCTGGTGTCTAGCCGAGGTATCGAGGTAACCCGGCCAAAATCCGAGCTATTGAGAGCATGAAGTTACCGAAGTGTTTGAAAGATGTGCAGAAGTTCACAGGGTGCCTAGCCTCGTTGAGCCGATTTGTAGCTCGGCTAGGAGAAAAAGCATTGCCTTTGTACCAGCTCATGAAGAAAAGTACCGGGTTTACATGGACCCCGCAGGCCGACGTGGCGTTTGGTGAGCTGAAAAAGATGTTGTCCACTGCCCCGGTGTTGGCGTCACCATTGCACAATGAGCCGATGTTACTTTACATTGCGGCCACAAACCGAGTTGTAAGTGTGGCAGTGGTGGTGGAGCGCGAAGAAGGTGGCAGGTCGGTGCAGAGACCGGTGTATTACTTGAGCGAGGTGATCTCTACCTCGAAGCAGAACTATCCTCACTACCAGAAGATGACGTATGGTGTTACCTGGCGGTCAAGAAGTTGAAGCATTATTTCCAGGAGCATCCCATGACGGTGGTGTGCGAAGCTCCAATCTCGGAGATCATCGGGTGCAAAGATGCAACTGGCCGAGTTGCCAAATGGGCGATTGAGGTGTCTCCATATGCACCACATTATGAGAGAAGAGACGCAATTAAATCCCAGGCGTTGCCGGACTTCTTTTGTGATTGGGCCGAGATGCAGTATGAGCCACCCAGGCCGGACTATAATTATTGGAAAATGCATTTTGATGGGTCCAAAACAAAGATCGGGCTGGGGGCTGGAATAGTCCTCACCTCGCCAAAGCAAGATCAGCTGAAGTACGTGCTGCAGATTCATTTCTCAGCATCAAACAATGTGGCGGAGTATGAGGCCTTAATCCATGGCCTCAAGGTGGCAAAGGAGATCGGTATCCGGCGTGTAGAGTGCTTCGGCGATTCCGACCTGGTGGTGCAACAATCTTCTGGAACTTGGGATGCTCTGGATGCCAACATGGCGTTATATCGGTTCCATGTGCAAAAGATATCCGGGTTCTTTGAAGGGTGTGAGTACAGGCATATACCTCGGGCAGAAAATGATGCTGCCGACGTGTTGTCAAAGCTCGGTTCATCAAAAGAGGCAGTACCACCAGGGGTAGCCCTGAATCACTTGAGAACTCCTTCAATCAAACCTTCTCCTGAATCCGAATCTATTTTCATCCCGGCGGAGCAAGAGCCCGGACCTGTTCCAATGGAGGTAGACGTCGGATGCGTTTGGTCGGACCCGGGGACTGCGTGGCAGAGCTCGGGGACTGCACACCAAACCTCGGGGACTGCTCATCCAGACTCGGGGACTGGTCGCAGGATGGTGGAGGAAATAATGGAGGAGATTATGGTGGCCGAGCCAATGGAGGTGGATGAGGAACTTTTTCCTTTGCACCCGGTGCCGGAGTGGGCGGAGCAAATCATGAAGTTCATAACGGAGGGAAGCACCAAGTGACACAACCGAGGCTAGGAGATTCAAAGGAGGGCCAAGGCGTACACCATCATCAACAAGGAGCTCTATAAAAGAAGCGTAACCGAGGTGTTGCAACGGTGTGTGAGCCAGCTGAAGGCAAGGAGATGCTTTTGGAGATCCACCAAGGAGAGTGTGGTCATCATTGCAGCACAAGAGCTCTGGTGGCCAAGGTGTTTAGGCATGGGTTCTATTGGCCCACTGCTCTTGCTGATGCAGAGGCCATAGTCCGGAGATGTGAAGGATGCCAAAGGTTTGCCAAGCAAACGCATATGCCAGCCTCGGCGCTCAAAACAATTCCTATCACTTGGCCGTTTGCGGTATGGTGTTTGGATATGGTGGGAGAGTTCAAACCAGCCCGAGGTAACATGACGCACATATTGGTGATGGTGGACAAATTCACCAAGTGGATCGAGGTGAAACCAATCCGGAAGTTGGATGGTCATTCAGCAGTGACTTTCTTGAAGGAGATTATTCTGCGATATGGCTACCCCCATAGCATTATCTCGGACAACGGCACAAACTTTGCTGTTGGAGAGTTCGCTCGGTTTTGCATGAACAAGGGAATCCGGCTGGACATAGCCTCGGTGGCACACCCGGAGTCTAATGGACAAGTGGAAAGATCAAATGCTCTAGTGTTGGCCGGCATCAAGGCTCGGCTCATTGAACCACTGCTGAAAACGCCGGGGTGTTGGATAGATGAGATACCAGCAGTACTGTGGGGTCTAAGGACCACGCCAAATCGATCAACTGGCTATACGCCATTTTTTATGGTCTATGGGGCAGAAGCTATGCTACCCACTGACATCGATATGATGCGCCCAGAGTGGCAATGTACACTGAAGCCGAGGCAAAAGAGGCTCGGGAGGATGCAGTAGATCTGCTTGAGGAAGCGAGAGAATTGGCCTCATCTCGGTCAGCAATTTACCAGCAAGGTCTCCGACGTTATCATAGCCGGAGTATCAACCCTCGTGTGTTTCACGAGGGAGATTTGGTGCTGAGGTTGGTGCAGCGCAAGAAAGGCCGGCACAAGTTGTCACCTCCATGGGAGGGACCGTTCGTTGTGAGCCGAGCTCTGCTCAATGATTCCTACTATCTTATAGATGCGCAGGAACCAAGGGAAGATGGGCTGGACAACCCCGGTCAGAGGTCAGGCGACCATGGAACGTAGCTCTACTCCGACCTTTCTACTCATGAAAGGCGCAATGTATGTACCTCGGTTAATCCTTAATAAAAATGTCGGCACTCCGAGGTTAAAGCTCGGGGACTGCCTCGCTCTTGTGCTTATGTTTTATTCTGTTTGTCAGTTTCGTTCATATGCCGAACTATTTTGAACCTCGTCTCAAACTTCAAGTAATGTGTGCTATGAAACTAATCTTGTGACTCGACTGGCATCTGCCTAAAAGGTAGTCAAGAGCAAAGAGGAAAAAACGTGGGAGACATGAAAATGAACTCGGGGACTCGGTCCAAAATATAGTTCGGCATGTGTCGTTTACTAACCCCTGTCTTTACCTTTCGTTTATGTCGGATGACTTTGAAACATACCTCGGATTTACCAAGTACTGTATGCTATGAACAACAATCTTGTGACTCGACTGTCGAACGCCAGAATGGCAGACAAGAGCAAAGAATGCCAAATATAGTAAACACGAAAGTAAACTCGAGCAATCATTCAAAAGGATTCGACGTAAAGCTTAGAAAAGCATGGTTCGATAAGCATGATAGTAACAGAGGTAGCAAAAGGAACTACTTAAGTTTGATTACATCTGCGTCCCGGCATACCGGGGATTTAATGAAGTTTTTTGGCCAAGCATAAGTTCAGGTCGAGGCATCAGGAATTACGTCGGCAGCAGCCGATGCAGCAGGGATTTCGTCCGGAGCCGAGGTAGCCTGGGAGGTGCTGGCAACGTCGGCAGTAACCTCGGCACCAGGTTGTGGAGAAGCCTCGGTTTCTGCTTCGCGGGTGTCACCATCGTCACCTTGCTCGGCTTCGACGTCGGATTCTGTTTCGTATTCATCGTCTTCTGGCTCGTAATCCTCGGCGTCGGAGTAGGTGTCTCCTTCGCTCAAGTTCTTCGTGGTGGCATATCCAGCAAAGTAGTTGGCCATCTTTTGGCGGCGCGCGACAAGGATCGGGTCGGACGACCAAGGTGAGCCTCGCCGGAGAGTGTTCATCTTCTCGAGGTCGATCTTCTCGCACCAAGTCATGATAAACCTGAGAGCGGCATCAGCTCCAGCGCGAGCTGAAGATGAGCGCCACTCTCGCAATCTTTTTCGGCTTCACGAAGCTTGGCGGCGAGCTCAGGCGTAGATTTGGGAGCATCGGCAAGAGGCCACAAGGCTCGGAAAGCAGACACACCTGCATCAAGAGTTCGGACCCAATGGTTTTCAAGGGATGGATCCGAGCTTTGATGGCCACGATGTGGTCCTCAATGGTCCAGACGGGGTTCGTCTCGTTACGCCTCTTCCTGTGCTGAGCAGTGATATTGCGGGCCGAGATTGGGTGTAGGTGAAGTGCTCTGCAGAAGGATAGCCTGTTAATAATGAAAGAATGTTCGGCAAAGAGCCAATGTGTGAGGACAAAGCAAGGATAAGGGGGCAAGAAGCTTACCGTCCATTTCTTGGTTGATGCGTTCCAGCGTCGGGAGAGCTGGTTAACCGAAGCTTGAAGGGCTTCATAAGCCTCGGTGGCCGAGGTGGCGCGGGCCTCGGCTAACTGGAGCGCATTCTCATGTTCCTTGGCGGCATCCTCCCGAAGTTTCTTCTCTGTTTCAACAACACTGGCCTTTTCCGCCTGCAGCTGCTCTTTTTCAGACGTCCGCAGCTCAGTGATGCGCTTCAGTTCCTTTACCAGACGAGCTACTTCGGCTTTCTCTTGTTGGAGCTTCTCGTCCAAAGAGTTCTTTTCTGCAAGGACGGCCTTGTGCTCGTCGTGGAGTTTCTTGTGGTCAAACAAGAGGGTATGAAAGATGTCCGTGCGGACGTTCATAGTATTCTGCAAGGAAGAAAAACATAGCTCGGTTAGAAAGGCTATACCTCGACAAGAGTCTCGGGGACTCGGAGTCAAATCATTGGGAAAATGTTGCCGGGGTATGCCTCGACAGGAGTCTCGGGGACTCGTACCCGAGGTGCATGCTAAAGTAAGGTAAAATGGTTTGGATACGTCGGATGAAAATTGAAAGTTGAGATTCAAGCCAAACAATTTTAACTCCGGCGGAGCGTCAATAGTTTACCTCGAATCTCGGGGACTGGGAATGGTGGATATTAGATGAGATACTGCATGAAAGTAAAGAGAATAGGACTTACGTCGATGTTTTGAGCAGCACGCAGGGCAGCAGTTTGTAGATCGTATACGCTTCGGCCGCAGGCGCTGTTTCCCGCAGGATGCTCAGCCACCGGAGCAGCTAGGGAGGCCGAGGAGACCTCGTCTGCAGAATTCCAGTCTGCATTGTAGTGTTCCAAGGAGCCGAGGCTCTGGTCACTGTCAGTGCGCAGAGGAGGAAATCCCCACGGTCCGCCCTGCTCGATGCCCCTAACCGAGGCCTCCAAGGCCAAAGCAGCCTCGGAGCTTGAAGCAGGCCGGTTATCCAATATAAGAGATGCCCTCCGAGCATATTCTTCGGCCGGAGGGCAGTCTCATCAACGGGTGCGGCGAATGGAGGAATTCGGCGTGTCACCGGGGGAGGAGACCTCGGTTGCATCCTTGAAGGAGAAGAGATAGTCAGGGTGCCAGACCCAGATGTTGGTTTGGGGGTGACCTTGACTTCACCGTATCTTTCTCTT
This sequence comes from Poa pratensis, assembly GCA_947311845.1. NCBI lineage: Eukaryota > Viridiplantae > Streptophyta > Magnoliopsida > Poales > Poaceae > Poa > Poa pratensis. The sequence goes on along the minus strand of CAMZMU010000082.1, from coordinate 32,154,739 downwards.
TCTCCTTGCCCTTCTCCAACGGCAAGGTAGTTGGCGAACTGGTTTTTGGGGCTGTTGCTTGGGCTGCTGCTTGGGCTGTTGCTTCTGCTGTTGCTTCTGCTGATGCTTTGTTGTTGCTGCTGTTGGTTGCGGGCAGTCTGGCTGCGGGGGGAGAGTCGAGGCTCCGGCAAGGCGGTAGCCGGAGTTCTGGCGCGATTGGTCCCCGCATCCGTTTGAGGACGCGGAGAAGTCTGACCTCGGGTAGGGGCAGATTTCTCCAAGGCCGGGCCAGACCTCGGTGGAGGAGATCCGGGGCGAGAGTTCGTCGGGGTGGGCGTGGCTTCAGAGGCACCAACGGGTGCAGTCATGGAGGATACCTCCTGATCCACGTCTATGGGGTCACTGCAACGAAGGGAAGATGGTTAAGTGTTAATACCGAGGTAATATGTTTAAGCAACAAACATTGTTGGCTATAGAGCAAAGCATTACCCATCCGAGGTAGGAAACCTCTTGCCCCCTCGGGCATGAGGAGGATTTCCGGACTTCTTCAGCCGACGTCTCTTGACCGGAGCCTCAGTGGGTCCGGAGGCTCCAGTGGCGGATGGTTCGGCGGCCGAAGTTGCGGCACCAGCGCGTTTCCGGCTGGTTGCTGGAGTAAAGTTCGGAAGGTGAGGAAGGCAGGAGATAGGTACCGCGTTTATTGGTTCCATGACGAGAAATCCCTCCTCGTCATCCGAAATCTCTTGAACTGAAGCTTGTGCTTGAGGCTTACCCGCGGTGGTGACGCGGGCCGAGGCAATGGGCATGTAATCCTCGTTGTCAGGATCCACGTTGGATGGTGGGTCCTCGACAGGGAGATCCTTGCCGAAGTGGTCCGCAGGATGGACTCCATCCTCGGCGGTCTGGCGGGAGAACAGCTATATGGCAGACATATGAAAAGGAGTTAGGAAGAAAATGGTCAAGATGAACGTCGGTAGCAAGACCTCGGTGGTAAAGGAGTACCGAAGAAAACGTCGGAATAGCGTACCTGTTTCGGGGCTTGGTCCGGTAGTGGGGTTCCCTTCCCCATGTCCAAGCGTCAGGATCTTGGACTTGGTGATAGCTCGGACTCGCCGAGCTACCGCGGCGTTGTCCAGTGCAACGTGCGTATGGCGGGTGGATCATAAAGACCGCTCATGTGGCAGATCTTGTGAGTCCTCGCCTGGAGAGGGGAGACCCTGCGCTTCACGAATGTGCAGGCCAGGTCATCAGCCGTCAGGACTTTCCCGTCGTTCCAGGGTCCTCCGGGTCCTGCCATTTCGCAATACCATGGATGGACTTGATTTCGCCGCTGTGAGGGGGAGTGTAATCCCAGTTGAGCTGTTCTGTAGGAGGGCTGAGGTTAAACGCCGGCAGGTTGAGGAGTCCTCTTCGCCGGAGTTCTTCACGTAAAACCACGTCCGGAGCCACTTGCGAACGGTGTCCGGAGTAGTGATACGTGGGAAGATGGAGTTTCGGCGAGGAGCTACGGTGGCAGCTCCGCAGGCGGTTAATTGCTTGGGCAGATCCTTGTTTTTGGATCCGGGATCACTTGCCGCTTGAGTTGGAAGTAGCGAGAAAAGAGGTCTACCGTGGCTTTGAGGCCGAGGTATCCCTCAGAGAAGGAAACGATGCAGGAGAGAGTGGTGATGGCGTTGGCGGGGAGGTGATGAACCTGGAGTCCGAACTTGTCGAGGAAGCTCCGGAAGAAATCACTAACGGGCAGTCCGAAGCCGCGCTGGAAGTGCGCGACGAAGACCACCCGTTCCCCTTCCTTGACTTGAGGCTCGAGTTCGCCCTCTGGCAGGCGACACTCTACCCCGGCGGGAATCCGCCGAGTCGCCCTGAGCCACTGGATTTCGTCCGGAGTTACATCCGAACCTTCCCAGCCGGCTCGTTCTCCGACCTCCAGTTCGAGGTCTGGAACCTCGGTTTGTTCCGAAGTCTCAGGAGGAGACATCTCGGCAGAATCAATCTGCAGAGAATGCACAGAAGTTTAGCAAAGAAAAAGTAAATCTGGAATCTAAGGCTATATCTGGCTAACTCAGGAGGAGTTGGACGGCTATCTAATGTACTAGAGGCACATATATGCTAGGCGAACGTCAGTCCGAGGTATGAAACTCATTTCTACCCAAAAAAGTATGCGAGTAAGATCTACCGGAGGAGGTAAATAGAATTTTATTCAAGAACATATGAAGAACCAAAGCGCGAAGAGGAAGAAACCTAGGGCAATGCCTAGGGTATCAAGAAAGGGAGTGCATACCGTGAAAACGAGGTGCTGAAGGGCGGCGCCGGTGACGCGGTCGCAGCGGCGACGAAGGAGCTGCTCGTCGGCGGCGGCGGGAACACGTTTCTTCTCGACTGGAAGCAGCAGCACTGGTTGCGATGGAGGCGAGACGGCGAGAAGGAGGAAGAAGATGGCGAAGTTGCCCGTGGGGCCCTACTTATAGCCGCGTGCGGTAACTGCACGCATTAACTGCGCCACTACCGCGCGGTTATCGGGAAGGCGCGGGATCGTGTGCGGTGGGCGCACGGTTACGCGGTTTGTGGCCGCACGATCGGCCACATCGTGGGCCGCAGGGTGGCAACCGCCTACCCCGGATTTCCTGCGCTGGTCAGCGCGAGAATCGAGGGGTCGGGGCGGTCAAGTACTTGAGTGCGCAGGTGCGCTGTTCGGTGGGTCCGGCTGACGAGGGCGGCGTGTGGTCAGAACCTGGTTTTCAGAGGTCCGGATTCCGAAGCCCGGGCAGAGATTCTTCGCCACGTGCCTCGGAAAATCTTGAGGCAAGATGGTGCTGAGTCAGATAGCTCGGAGAGTTCAGTTCGCATATCTACCTCGGATTGGATGGTGGTGTGTGGGAGGTACCTCGGCGTGACTATGTTGGAGGTCGGTTTAGGAGGTGGTGTGATGCTTGTTTTGAACCTGCTACGGCCCTCCTTCCGAGGTCGTAGGACCGCACCAGCTTCGGGGACTAATGTCGGGGGAGTATCCCCGGGTAGGGTCAAGGCTTGGCATAAGGTGGTGTTCGAAGTTGTGCCGAGGTACGGAAAGGGCCGACCTGTTTGGGCCTGGGAAGGTCCGAGCTTCATCTTGACCTGGAGAGTACAGGCCGACCTATTTTGGCCCAGAGGGGTCCGAGGTATACTGTTGGCCAGGGCCGAGGTTCACTGTCCGAGCTATGTTCAGCCGACCTAACTACCTCAGTGCAGTGGTTTGTGTTGTGAGTGCAGGAGAAGCTGTGGGGAGGAAGTAAGATCCGACCTGGTAAAAGATATTAAGCGCAAGACCCGAGGTACGGAGCCCGTCACATCCGTGCCGAGCTAACCGAGGTGATGGGCTGTAGGTCGGGCAGGAGTCAATGCTCCTGTCACTTCCAGCCGGGTACAAGAGCGCCTGACACGGGAGCGTCTGTCAAGGAGCATGGCAGAGGCGTGCTCCGGGTTCGGCGGGCCTGCACGTCTCTGACCGCTGACCACGCGGGTCTGGGAAAAGGCTACGAGGTAGCTCTGCCAGGCCACGTCCTGTCTCGGTCAGAGGGGACATGCTAGTTCTGCCGTTAGGCTACAGGAGATGGGCAAGCCACGTCTTGTCCCTGACCGAGGTACGGTGGTACGGTGGTGACCGTTGCAGAGGCATGGCAACAGTGTTCTGCGAGGGGCACATGGTAACCCGGCTGGCCTATATAGTGGGCTTCACCCCCTCCTGCTAGAAGAGAGACCCCCCCCCCCGCGCTGGAACTAGTTGATCAAGAGAGAAAGAGAGAGAGAGAGAGGAAGCTCGGAACACCCCGGAAACACCTCGGACTCAGCTCGGAGTGCCTTCTTCCTCCCGTCTAGCTCCATCTTTTACCTCGAGTTCTCACCATTGTAGCGTCATACAGCTCGAGGAGCAGCTTGTACTTGTCACTCTGAGCTATACACTGGCTAGGATAGTGCTGCAGTAGGGGTGTTACCTCCACAAGAGGGCCCCGAAGCAGGGTACATCGTGGTGTGCTTTGTGTTCTTGCTTTCTTGGTTCTTCGTTCGTGTTCTTGCGTGTGCACTTCTTGAGTGCATAAACCCTCCCCGGATTCCCCCAACGACCATTCGGCCCCATCTTAGCCATACCTATGGCATCTGCCGTGATCCCACCACGACACTACCAGTGGAGCCTAAGGAGCTTGCCAAAGGGTACGGCATGCAACTAGGGTGCATCCTCCGGGAAAGCATGTCGATCAACACGAAGGACCTCAGAAGCAAGGCCAATGAGCCTTTGGTCGAAAACCTCCTCAAGAAGCTTCACCAACGATACACGTTCCCGCAGCCGTTCAACAAAAAGGTGGACAATATAGCCATCACGAAGATGAGCACCGCCTTGAGCAGCTAGAAATCCCGGGTGAAGAAGAAGATTGATAAGGGTGACAGCTGGGAGAAGATAAGTGTCAAAGAGCCGATGCTCGACGAAGAAGAGTTTGAGGCATTCAAGTTGTCCTTAAAATCCGACGAGGCTAAAAAATGGTCCAAGTGGGGGAAGCAAATGCGGGACCTGAACATAGGTAACCACCGTTTGGGAAGCGACAGTTACCGAGGAAAACAACCCATTTGGGACAAGGAGGATGCCGAGATTGCACGTCTGGGAAAAGAAAACCCATGGCATAAAATCACGGACGAGCAGGTTAGGAACTTTGTCTGGTCCCACTACTATCTGAACAAGGCGACGGGGGAATTCGTTACCGATGACGATGTGAGGGCATTCGGAAAGTGCTGGTAAGGAATTTAATTACCGCGGATATCTCAAAGTTCATTGCGTTGATCTAATTAGATAACGAAGCCATATTTCTACATGGGTTCACCTTAATTTCCTTTGTCTACATGGTAAGGCTGACGCCGAGGCCCGCCTATCGTCCCAGGGTCGATGGAGCCGTGGGACATGACTTTCAACAGGGCGATGAACATTTACAAGAAAAGGGACAAGTCGGCACCGCCGACGTCAGCTGGTCGTGTGTCCGACTTTTGCACGAGCATGAAGTTCCTGCAGTTCTACAGCACGGACGCCGAGACGAGAAAGGAGAGGAGGAAGCCGACTAGGGATAAGGCCGAGGTTGTGGAGCTAAGGAAGCAGGTGGAGTCACTACAGCAGGAAAAAGTGGACTCCAGCACGGTGGACAAGTTAGTGGAGGAGAAGCTCCGGGCGATCTTACCCCCTGGGTTGATGGAGGGTTAGCTGCTTGGAATGCGGCAGGTCGACAGGGGCCGATACACGTGCCGAGCTACGCCGGCAGCAACTCCAGCAATAACGTGTCGCCGGACCTGGTCATCCCGCTGCCCAACACCGCGGCGCAGCCGCCGCTCCTTTTGGTCCCACCGACGCCGTGAAAGATACCGTAGCTGCCGGTAGCGGCGGTAAATGATAGGCCGGCCGCCAGCACCGGCACCCTTGTCTCGACATTAGCCGAGCTCAACGCCATCACCAAGGTAACCTAAATAGTTAGTCTGCGACATCTTCTATAACTATGCCTTTGATGACTGCCATCTCCTGATGCCCAACATGTGTTGACTCAGGACATGCCTTGCATACTCCTACATAGGGTGGGGGCCAGCAGCGAGTTGAAGGAAGTTGCTCAGGGCACTGTCGTACAACCATTGAGCCGCGATATGCACCACACTAAAATGAGCGAGGCCATGATGAAGGTCAGGTTGACTACGGTAGTGCCCGAGTTTCGTGACATCGACCCCCCCATGCAACCTCCGGGAGCCGAGGAGGACCACATGGTCTTTGGAGATTGCGTCAAGTGGATGATAGAATGGCCGAAGACCCAGATTCGTCTTGGGGAGGGTCTTCAGGGTTTGAGGCGCACCACCGTCGCCACCTCGAGGCCCCTGATCGTTCGGCCCTCGAAGCCACTACAAAAAACTGTTGGGAAGGAACCGGCGCCACAAGCAGCCGTCGCCACCACCCGGAAGGAACCAGCGGTCGTCGCCACCACCAGCCGCCACCAAAAACTGTTGGGAACGTCTGTACCGCAACGGCCGTCCAAAGCCGACGACGTTACACCTCAACTTGGTGACAACGGCGATGATGATGAGGATAATCTTGACATCGATGGCTTCCTCAACACTGGCGCCAGCAAAGATTTGTACGTGCCTCCTGTGGATGAGGAACCCTTCCGCACTCACGGCGATCTACTTGGTCATCCCACTACATGCACGCAGCGCCTGACCTTCCAGGGTTTATCTCAAGACACGCCTCCGGAGGCCGGCCATAAAGACAAACCGGCTAACGTTTTCAGCCCTGGCACACTGAAGAAGACGATTTGCGAGGGGTTAGCACCCCCAGTATCCCCAGAGATGAAGAGAAGAAGCACAGGAAGAGAAGTAGGCCAGGCGCCTCTGCGAGCCAGCCAGCTCCTAAGATTATCCGGGGTCATGAAGACATGGTATCACCCCGTGCGGATGGCTTGACCTGAGTTCATGAAGCTGGTAAACCGATACTGCCTTCGGAGCTGCTCTGCCTCGCAGAAGGGCCCATGCACTCTTTGCATCAATCTATCATGACGCTAGAGGGCATCCTTCTTAAAGAGGAGAATCCAAATTACCCGTGTTCACGGCCCAGGTGCCAAAGGACTCGGACTTCATCCATGAAGCCCCCGCGGATCTGTTCTTCATAGCGTACGAGGACGTCTTCAATATGTTTCACTCTAAACGGCTGGACTATAACTTGGTCCGCCTATACGCGCTCAATATGGCGATGAAGATTAGGAGAGATAATACCCCGTACGTCGCGATAGTGGATCCCTACTACATGCGTGACAGCCAGCTGGTGGAAGGGTCAAGGACACGGACCATGGCCACGGAGTACCTCCAAAGGTTCATGCTGACCAACAAGAGGAAGAACAGCCTTCTTCTGCCTTTCTTTCCCGAGTAAGTACACATCCGCTCGCCGCCGTCGTATCTTATGCTTTCTTATAGATTTCTTCCATTGTTGATCCTTTCCAACATTCCGTTTCAATTGTGTTGACCAGGGACAAGTACTGCACACTCATCGTCCTGAGCCCGAGGTGGTCCATTGCCACTTATTTTGACTCGGGGAGTTTGAGCAGGAAGAAAGACTACACCAGAATAAAGGGTGTTCTCGATGAGGCTCTCGAGGGCTACGCCCAAAAGGAGGCCACTTCGAAAAAGAAAAGCAGGGGGAATGTCTCATGAATGACAACAAACACCGGTTCAGGCATGGGACCAAGTTCCATTGCATCAAGCAGAAGCCTGGCAGCGTGAAGGAGGCTTTCTACGTCCTCCATCACATTAAAGGGTTTGTCCGGGATGCAGAGAAAACAAGGATGCCATCTAGTCTCCGAGAATGGACCAAATCTGCGGGGAAAATCACCGATTCTGAGCTTAGAGAAGACTTCCATCGCATCCAGATTTGGTTATCGCAAATCATCATCGAAGATGTCAACACAAGAGGGGAGTCCTTCCACCGCGCCATAGGTAGGATGTATTATAAAAGAAAGCCTTGCCTCACTCGCAAGAAGTGCTTCTTTATTTTCTTTATTATAGGCTTATCCACTTAGATGAATAAATCATACTCTATTTATATTATTAACCAATATATATCCCAATCCATCTTCAGGGTTGCATCAGAGAGAGATCGAAGAACGCCTAGCCATGCAGAATGACACCAGGACGTGGACGACGAAGGAGATGTATAAACCGTTCCCGGCGCCGACGAAGAAGAAGGCTCCATGATCGTGCTCCCGCTCTTGCTCACCATCATCGCCGCTGTGTACTCTATTTGATCCTAGTTTAGGTGGTGACCACTTCATTTGTAATGTGTGAAATGATGAACTTTTGTATCAAGACTTGTGTAAAAATTCGGCACTTGTCACTATATGTATGTATCTCGGGCTCTAAGTAATGTGATGACATACTAATGTGTCTGTTTTCATATACCGTGTTAAATATATTATTATTTCTATTATATCTGTATAAATCCTGTATATATACCTGCATTTCCTGTAACATACCTGTATTTATATAGCAGGCAGCAACATATCGAGAATACCTGTAATGTATTATGTGGCGCATGTTTCTTTTTTTCTGTGGCGCATGTAATTCTGTGGCGCATGGACAACTGATGCGCCACTGAAATAATTCTATGGCGCATTGGAGGTGGGTGCGCCACAAAAACTTGGTCTTTCTATGACGCACCCCGGATGCGCCACAGAATTAAAATTTAGTGGCGAGATATCTGTGGCGCACCCACCATGCGCCACAGAAAGCCAAAATGGGTGCGCCACAGATGGCCTATTTCCTAGTAGTGCAACAACAACTTGGCAGAAAGTTTCAATAACAAGGTGAAGGATTTGAAAGACTTGCATGTGCATGACATGGTGGACCAAATCAGAATCATGATCATGCGTTTGTGGGAATTGAGAAGAAGAATTGGTGAGGTTTTAGAAGGGGATAAGCTTCCAGCAGTGGTACAGCAGGTGGTCAACGGGAGCTAAAATCTTTCACATCTATCTGTTGAGAAATCTTTATTGTGGGGTGCTGAAGTACGAGATACAAAGATTGGCAAGAGGCATATTGTTGACACTAATTTGCATGAATGCACTTGCCAAGAGTGACAGCACACTAGAAAACCATGTGAGCACGCCATACTGTTTTTGGCATCTAAACCCAAGTTAAATATGCACCCATATTTGCATGACTATTACTCAGCACAAAGATTCAGGGCTGCATATGCAACTCCAATTCCAGCACTGACAGACCAATCGCAGTGGCATGAGGTGGAATTTGAATTTTCCATGTGTCCACCCATCACTAAAAGAAAGGCTGTGAGGCCCAAACAGAGCAGATTCAAAGTATGGTTTGAGAAAGGTGGGAGTAGTATGAAAGGGAAAAAAGATAAAGATGTAAAGTAAAAAAGGAAACAAAAACAGATGCAAATTCTGTGAGGAACTTGGGCATAGAATTGGTTCCCCAAAATGCCGTTACACTCCGGAAAGGCCAAAGTATGTTAATGTTGTTGTGTGTGTTGTTTTTGTTTTTGTTACTTGTTTCAACCTCTAACCAAGTGATATGATTTATTTTGCAGGAGGAAGCGTGCAGAAAAAGGCCCACCTCTTGTTGTTGAACAATGTTGGCCAATGAAAAAGGCAAGACTGAATGGTTGTAGAAAAAAGAGAAGTTTCTGTTCACTAACTGAATCTGTTTTGGAGGCACATGAGCAAACTGAAACTGTTTTTGGATGCACAGGAGGTTGTGTGGTGCAAACTGAACTTGTTTTGGATGCACAGGCGGCTGTGTTGCAAACTGAACCTGTTCTGGACCTTGTGGTGCAAACTGAACCTGTTCTGAACCTTGTTGTGCAAACTGAACCAGGTCCTAATGTGCAAACTAAAACTGTTGTTGAGGAGGTGCAAACAGAAACTGTTGCTCAAACTGAAACTCTTGGCCATGCTGTGGGGAGGCCTAGTGGTTGTCGCAAGAAAACCAGGAGCATCAACAAATTGTATGTTGTAGAAGTTGACAATTTGAAGAAATCGAGCGGTAAGAAGGAGAAGAAAGCGAGCGGTAAGAAGAGGCAAAAGAAATAGATTTGGAGTGCACTTGTGTTAGAACTTGAGAATTTGTTGTTGTAATAATATGGCACTTCTGTTCTGATGTGAAACTTGTGGGTGCTATGATGTGATGTTATTTGTATTATGATAAATGGGTCATTTGAATTCAAATTTGATCCAAAATTCAATTTTGAACCAAAATCCAAACTTTTCCATGTGTCATGTGCTATGCTTGGATGTTGCAATGCTTTTCAAACTATCATGCACTTGTTTGTTCTAACTTGGTCATCAATTCGAGCCCTTTTGCTAAGTTAAACTCATAGTCATGAAAAACGTGTTTCAAATGAGCTCCAAAGGCTATGAGTTTAACTCAGAAAAAGGGCTCGAATAGCTATGAGTTTAACTCCTAGTGGCGGCGATTCAGACTTCCACGTTAGATTGCATGCAAAGGCGCGCGCTCGATTCAGACTTTGCATACATGTCTGGCGACATCGCACCACAGCCATTAACCACGCCGATTCAGAGGCACACTGACTTGTTGCACCGCAGCAATTAACCGCACTTCAGACTTTGTTTCAGACTTGAAAAACAAGCTCGATTCAGATTTGCAGTACACACGGGAGATTAATCGCACGCCGATACACATGCCAACCCTAGATTGATCCTCTCTTCCTCTCCTCTCGATTTATACACCTCTCCTCCTCTCCTCTCTCCACCCAAGCCAGATCCATCATCTCCCCTTCATTTCCTCTCTCCTCTCTCGAAGCACATCAAGCCAGCCAAGATGCAGTTCAACGGAGCAAATTTCCGTTCGCCGCGTACCGTGCCGGAGATGCGCTACCCCCCGGCGTGGTCGTGAAGAGCTGCCTCCGTGTGTGGGCGATGTCGAGGTGGAGGGGGCCGGTCGAGCTCACCAGGGCGTTCCTCACCGCCGGGTTTGAGCACCTCATTCTTGCCACTTTGTCTCCTTGCTTCGTCTTCCTCCTCGCGCCTTTCCACCATTGCTGCTCTACCCAAGCTCCATCCGCGCATCCTCCACTAGCTGATAGCCATGAAGAAGGCTGGCGCGAAGAAGGTGGGGGCTGCGGCGAGCTCCGCCGCCGACGGCGTCACGACAACGAAGGCTGATATGTCTCAAACGTATCTATAATTTCTGATGTTCCATGTTGATATTATACCAGTTGTTACATGTTTTATATACACTTCATAGCATTTTTATGCATTTTCTGGGACTAACCTATTAACAAGATGCCACAGTGTCAGTTCCAGTTTTCCGCTGTTTTTGTATTCCAGAAAAACTAGTCTGGAAATATTCTCGGAATTGGACGAAACTTGGACAGAACTTCCTATTTTTCCAACACGAACACGGAGTCCAGAGGAGAGACGGAGGAGGGCCATGTGGCACACACACCATGGGGCCGCGCGGGGCCCCCCTGCCGCGCCGTGGGGTGGTGTGGGGCCCTCGTGGCTCCGCAGCCGCCGCCCTTTCGGCTATTTATTCTTCCCGACGTGAAAACCCTAAATATCTGAACCATTATCCACGAAAAGTTCCAGAGACGCCGCCGCCGTCAACCCTAGCTCGGGATGGTTCAGAAGCTCTTCCCGGCACCCTGCCGGAGAGGGGAATCATCACCGGAGGGCTCTACATCACCATGCCTGCCTCCGGAGTGATGCGTGAGTAGTTCATCCTTGTACTACGGGTCCATGGCAGTAGCTAGATGGTTGTCACTCCACTTTATGCTATCATGTTTGGATCTTGTGAGCTGCCTATCATGATCAAGATCATCTTATTGTAATGCTACATGTTGTGTTTGCTGGGATCCGATGAATATTGAATACTATGTCAAGTTGATTATCAATCTATCTTATATGTTATTTATGATCTTGCATGCTTTCCGTTACTAGTAGATGCTTTGGCCAAGTAGATGTTTGTAACTCCAAGAGTGAGTATTTATGCTAGATAGTGGGTTCATGCCTCCGGTAATCTGGGAGAGTGACAATAACTTCTAAGATTGTGGATGTGTTGTTGCCACTAGGGATAAAATAACCGATGCTTAGCTTAAGGGTGTGCCGTTAGGTCTAATGCATTTGTTTACATTACGCACATTACTTAATGCAATTATCTGTTGCTTGCAACTTAATACCAACGGGGAACTCGGTATGACAACCTGGTAGTGGATTATTAGTCATAGACGTTGTTGGATAACGGTCTATGTATTTTGTCGTAATGCCCACATGAATATCATAGTAATCATCATGTCATATATATGCATTGTCATGCGCTCAATATTTTGTCAATTGCCCAGCTATAATTTGTTCACCCAGCATGTTAGTTAACTTTTATGGAGAGACACCACTAGTGAACTGTGGACCCCGGTCCATTCTTTTACATTGATAATACAACCAACTGCAAACATTGTTCCTTTTCATTCTCTACAATTTACTACTGTTTTCCACACCATACGTTTAATCCTTTGTTTTCAGCAAGCCGGTGAGATTGACAACCTCACTGTTTCGTTGGGGCAAAGAAGTTTGATTGTGTTGTGTGCAGGTTCCACGTTGGCGCCGGATTCCCTGGTATTGCGCCGTGCCATATTCCGCCACCAAAACCTTCAGAAGTGATTTCTTGCTCCTACTGGTTCGATTAAACCTTGGTTTCATACTGAGGGAAAACTGCTGCTACACTGCATCATACCTTCCTCTTGGGGTCTCTCAACGAACGTGTGATCCACGCAATCAAGCATATTTTCTGGCGCCGTTGCCGGGGAGTGGAAGCACTTCGGTTCAGAAATCCCTTACTTCCCCTTCCACACGCCAGCATATTTTCTGGCGCCGTTGCCGGGGAGCAAGAGGATTTCTGCAAGGGGAGGTTCACGCTTCCAATCTCTTTACTTTGTTATTGTCTTGCTTAGTTTATTTTTATCTTGTCTTGTTTGCTTTATTTATCAAAAACACAAAAAAATTAGTTTCTTGCATTTAGTTTATTTCGGTTTGTTATTATGTCTAATTATTTATTCGTTGTCAATGGGTTTTCTCTTTGAAACAAAATCTTATGTCTATGTGGGTTCACGGAGGAATAGCAGAATTACTATAAGGAATACCGAAACACTTATGGGTACAAATATATAAATTGAATTGTTTTGCTAGAAACTTGTGCTTTACTTATGATGAATCCTGGTGCTTTAATGAATGATTTTGCTGTAGAGGCATAAACACCTCCCTTTCCAATGTGATTATAATGATAATGAAATCTTGGCTGCTTATGCTAAAGGAAACTATGACATTGATAATCTTGAACAAATTGAAGAATTTGTTGTTTTTAAGGGTGCCTATGAAATTGCTGGTTTATTCAAGATGATGATGCTCCTTGTAGAACTGAGAATTATGCTATACTTGGTTATTGCCTTGAATATTACAATTATAATCCTTATATCACTGAATTTCTTGAAAAACTTATTCTCCAGAACAACTTGCTACCTTTCAGGAACCTGTGGGAGAAGAAATTGCTGAACTGAAAGCTCATTGATGAAAAAGAGGAAGAGAGTGATGAACAAAAGGAGGATCTACTCCTAAAGATAGTAACTCTTTAACTCTTACATTATATGATTACCCTCCATGCCTACCTAAGGAGGAAGAATGCTATATTGTTGAATGTCATGATTCTATTGAAATATCTCCTTTTGATAAATTTGAAGTAACAAGCTCCTTGACTCAAGTAGAAAAGGAAATTGCAGAAAGTAAAAATGTGCTCCCTAATGTCTTATATGATAATGCTCTTGATGATGGTCCTATATTGCCTAATGATATTTGTTATACTACTATTGTCAAAAGTGGGTTTAATGACCCCACTGTTTTTAGCTTAATAAAAATTATGTGTTTGTAGATCATGAAAAGCATGTTTTATGTGATAGTTATATTGTTGAGTTTGTTCATGATGCTACTGAAAGTTATTATGAGAGAGGAAAATATGGTTGTAAAAGTTTTCAAGTTACTAAAACACCTCTCTTTATGTTGAAAGTTTTGAAGTTGCATTTGTTTCATCTTTCTATGCTAGTTGCTTTATGCTTCAATAATTTATTTTATTACAATATTCCTTTGCATAGAAGTGGGTTAGACTTAAATGTGTTTGATATTTGTCTCTTGATGCTCTCTTTTGTTTTTCAACTCTTATTCTTATGAGAGCATCATTAAAATCTTCTAGCCTAGCTAAAAGGCATTAAAGAAAGCGCTTTTGGGAGGAAACCCAGTATCTTTTGTTTTCAGTTTTAGTCAAGGAGTTGTTTACTTCTGTAACAATTCCTTTGTATCTTTATTTTATCGCATTGTTGTGCCAAGTATTGCCTCTAATAGGAAGATGATGCTAGATTTGGATTTCTGCGCAGGAACAGATTTCTGCTGTTCACCGTTTTAATTCTGTAAAATCACAGAAAAATTATTTAAATCTGCAATTTTTTGTGCGTGATCCTCAGATATGTACGCATCTTTCGTTAGTTTAAAGTTTTTCGATCTGAGCAACGTAAGTGCCTCGAAAAAATTCGTCTTTGCGGACTGTTCTGTTTAGACAGATTATGTCTTTTATTTTTCGCATTCTCTCTTTTACTAGTGTTGAGTGGAATTCTTTTTTAGGGTGAAGAGCTTCACATAACATCAGTGGCAGTAGCTAATGTTAAAAGTAACGGTCATGTTTGTGTCCTTATAGAACATGTGAGTTTTTGATTGTGCACTAACCCTCTAATGAGAATTACTTTGAGTTTGGTGTGGCGGAAGTTTTCAAGGGTCAAGAGAGAAGGATGATATAATGTGATCAAGAAGAGTGAAGAGCTTAAGCTTGGGATGCTCCCATGGATCACCCCAGCATATTTCAAGAAGACTCAAGCGTCTAAGCTTGGGGATGCCCAAGGCATCCCCTTCTTCATCAGCAACTTATCAGGTCATCTCTAGTGAAACTATATTTTAATTCTTTCACATCATATGTGCTTTACTTGGAGCGTCTGTGTGCTTTTATTTTCAGTATTTTATTTTTCTTATGGTCAACTTGATTGGACCCCAGCATTCTTGATTGGGAGAGAGACACGCTCCGCTTTTTCATATGAATACTCCTATTCTTCACTTATACTTGTTGAGTATTCTTATCTAGCTATTGCTATGCTTTTAGCTCCTGTTTTGCATGCATCTCTTATTCAGAGCTGTTAGTTCTTTTAAAGAAAGTACTCTCTTGCTTCACTTATAATTGTTTGGAGAGTTTATGTTGAAATAAATTGATTGGTGTTTGGTTGGAACAGAAAATGTTGCATGTGGTAGATGGTATAATGGAAAAAGCTTACATATTCTTGTAGATCACTGTATTGGATAATTTGATACTTGTCAATTGTTTTGAGTTATCAAGTAGTTCATGTTTAAGCTTTTGTATCATGTAGTTAAAACCTATTAATGAAGAACTACCGTAAAGCTCGTTGAAATTTGGTTTGCATGATTGGTATCTCTAAGGTCTAGATATTTTCTAGTAAAAGGGTTTGGTTAACAAGGAAGACAGTGTAGAGTCTTATAATGCTTGCAATATGTTTTCATATAAGTCTTGATGTGTCGGTTGATATCCTGTGTTTGCTTCAAATAACCTTGCTAGCCTAAACTCTGTACTGAGAGGGAATGCTTCTCGTGCATCCAAAACCTTGAGCCAAATCCATGCCATCTGTGTCCACCATAACTACCTATATGTGGTATTTTCTTGCCATTCCAAGTAAATTTTTCATGTGCTACCTTTAAACTATTCAAACTTTATTACTCCTATTTTGTGTCAATGTTTACCAAGCTCATGAGGACGGGGTGGATGTCTTTATGTCAACTGTCAAACAGACTTTACCACCGGACTAGCGGCATATACATCCGCTTATCCATTAATTTTGCAAAAAGAGCTGGCAAATGGGGTGCCCAGTCCCAATTAATTACAACTTTAACCGCTTAATTCTCTTCACATTTTTGCCCTGATTTATCAGTCAAGCAATGACAAACAGTGAAATATCTGCATGTGTAAACAAAAGAGAAAGAGGGATGATCTGCCTTGCTGGTAGAAATAACGTCCTTCATGGGAGCCGCTCTTAAAAGTCTGGTTGGCAGGGGTCATATTGTACTTTCCATTTTCTGATTCGTTGACAATTAACAAACACCTCTCAAAACTTATTTTTTACTCTCTATAGATTTCAAAAACTTAAAAAGCTCTAGCACATGATTTAATCCCTGCTTCCCTCTGCGAAGGGCCTTTCTTTTACTTTTATGTTGAGTCAGTTTTCCTACTTCTTTCTATCTTAGAAGCAAACACTAGTGTCAACTTTGGTGCAACAATTTTTATATGCTTGTATATTGCACTTATTATATGCTTTGTGTTGACAAATATCCATGAGATATATATGTTGAAAGTTGAAAGCAATTGCTGAAACTTAAATCTTCCTTTGTGTTGGTTAAATACCTTTTACTTAGAATATATTGCTTTATGAGTTAACTCTTATGCAAAACACTTTGATGCTTGTCTCGAAAGTACTATTCATGAAAAGTTTTTGCTTATATGATTCAGTTGTTTGCTCATTATCTACTTGCTAGCAAACTATAGACCATTGACCTGGATCACTTCATTCATAACATGTGCTTTACAATACTATTTGATCAAGATTATGATTGTAGCATGTCACCTCAGAAATTATTTTGTTTTTATCGTTTTACCTACTCGAGGACGAGTAGAACTAAGCTTGGGGATGCTTGATACGTCTCAAACGTATCTATAATTTCTGATGTTCCATGTTGATATTATACCAATTGTTACATGTTTTATATACACTTCATAGCATTTTTATGCATTTTCTGGGACTAACCTATTAACAAGATGCCACAGTGCCAGTTCCTGTTTTCTGCTGTTTTTATATTCCAGAAAAGCTAGTCTGGAAATATTCTCGGAATTGGACGAAACTTGGACAGAACCTCCTATTTTTCCAACACGAACACGGAGTCCAGAGAGAGACGGAGGAGGGCCACGTGGCACCACACCATGGGGCCGCGCGGCCCCCCATGCCGCGCCGTGGGTGGTGTGGGGCCCTCGTGGCTCCGCAGCCGCCGCCCTTTCGCCTATTTATTCTTCCCGACGCGAAAACCCTAAATATCCGAGCCATTATCCACGAAAAGTTCCAGAGACGCCGCCGCCGTCAACCCTAGCTCGGGAGGGTTCAGAAGCTCTTCCCGGCACCCTGCCGGAGAGGGGAATCATCACCGGAGGGTTCTACATCACCATGCCTGCCTCCGGAGTGATGCGTGAGTAGTTCATCCTTGGACTACGGGTCCATGGCAGTAGCTAGATGGTTGTCTCTCCACTTTATGCTATCATGTTTAGATCTTGTGAGCTGCCTATCATGATCAAGATCATCTTATTGTAATGCTACATGTTGTGTTTGCTGGGATCCGATGAATATTGAATACTATGTCAAGTTGATTATCAATCTATCTTATATGTTATTTATGATCTTGCATGCTTTCCGTTACTAGTAGATGCTTTGGCCAAGTAGATGCTTGTAACTCCAAGAGTGAGTATTTATGCTAGATAGTGGGTTCATGCCTCCGGTAATCTGGGAGAGTGACAATAACTTCTAAGATTGTGGATGTGCTATTGCCACTAGGGATAAAATAACCGATGCTTAGCTTAAGGGTGCGCCGTTAGGTCTAATGCATTTGTTTACATTACGCACATTACTTAATGCAATTATCCGTTGCTTGCAACTTAATACCAACGGGAAACTCGGTATGACAACCTGGCGGTGGATTATTAGTCATAGACGCTGTTGGATAACGGTCTATGTATTTTGTCGTAATGCCCACATGAATATCATAGTAATCATCATGTCATATATATGCATTGTCATGCGCTCAATATTTTGTCAATTGCCCAGGTATAATTTGTTCACCCAGCATGTTAGTTATCTTTTATGGAGAGACACCACTAGTGAACTGTGGACCCCGGTCCATTCTTTTACACTGATAATACAACCAACTGCAAACATTGTTCCTTTTCATTCTCTGCAATTTACTACTGTTTTCCACACCATACGTTTAATCCTTTGTTTTCAGCAAGCCGGTGAGATTGACAACCTCACTGTTTCGTTGGGGCAAAGTAGTTTGATTGTGTTGTGTGCAGGTTCCACGTTGGCGCCGGATTCCCTGGTATTGCGCCGTGCCATATTCCGCCACCAACAACCTTCAGAAGTGATTTCTTGCTCCTACTGGTTCGATTATACTGAGGAAAACTGCTGCTACACTGCATCATACCTTCCTCTTGGGGTCTCCCAACGAACGTGTGATCCACACAATCAAAGGCCAAGAGGGGGAGCAGTGCGACGGGCGCCACCGCTGTCGATGTCGCGGGCGTGGACACGCTGAAGAAGATCCCTGGTGATTGGTCCAAATCTTCATCAAGGAGCACCACCTGGATGGATTCCACGAAGATGGGCTGCTGCCTCCGGCGGATCAACTGGCCACGCACGCACCTGGGAAAGAGGTATTCCCACAACATCGACCCGGCGAGCGTGTGTGTTTTGCCAATTTCTTGAGTCGGGGATTCTCTTTCCCTCTGCACGATTTTGTCCGCGGGTTGTTGTACGCGTACGGGGTGCAGATACATGATTTGACCCCGAACGGCGTGCTCCACATCGCGTGCTTCATCGTCCTTTGCGAGTGTTTCTTGGGAGTGCACCCGCATTGGGGTTTGTGAAGACCATCTTCAACGTCAAGAGGAATGCGGGTGCTGGTGGCACCTATCCACTTGGCGGATTCGGCATCCAGGTTCGCGGCGACACCTCCTATTTCGCGCTGAAGCAGGTCGAGTCCGCCCAAGGCTGGCGAAAGAAGTGGTTCTACATCCGCACTAAGCAGGAGGGTCTTCCCGACTTCGTGGCTAACAAGCCTCTAAGGAAGTCGAATGCCTGGGCACGCATGCTGCCGATGTCGCCGCCGGCTTTCACGCCTCGGCGGTGGCGGCCTCCCCGCTACCACACAACTGGCGGCAGGGGTGTGCTCTTCTGTGCTGGTGCCGGCGGAAGGTCGACGCGACTGGGACACCGTCAGCCGGCTCGTCGGCGCACGGACGCCGGGGCGGCGGCCACGGACGACGACGGTGGTGGCCCTTTGCGGTGACCCAGCACACCACCGCATATTGTAGTGTATAAGCGTTGACATAACACCCACGGAAGGACTACTCCGTAAATATTACATCACTCAGAGTAGTACAACAGAAACATTGCGGGTCCACTTTATTACACACTGCTAAAGATTACAAGCCAGAAATGCATAAAAACATCGACGTTCTCCTCCGACATGGGAGGAAGGTCTATTATTGCTATGTCGATAGGTGTCAACCTACTAACGATAGAAAACAACAAACTAAGAACCATCTTGGCTAAGCAGCTAAGTAGTACTAGTCTAGTCTGACTCGGCCTGATTCCTACTAGGGATATTCTAAGTCTCCACCTCCTCTTCTTCAACATCGTCGGCTCCGTATGCGATGATGTAGTCGACGCCCTCTACTCCTCCAGACAGATCAGGTGCTTCAAAGTAGACGTCATCAGCATGGTACTCTCCGTAGTTCCCGTCAATGGCCTCCTCAAAGTTTAAGCATGGGGTCAATCGGGAACGAATGAGTACCAGTGTTACTCAGCAAGTTCAGCTTAACGCTTAGATAAGTGGAATGCACTAGCTACCATCTTGACCAAAAAGTCAAGATGCATATGCAAGTTTTGTAAAACATTTTTAGGAAAATGTCTACATTATTTTAGAAAACTATGCCCCCAGTCTCCAGGGTCTTTAGTCATCACTTGGGATGCCTTTCCCGCAGCGTTCTGTAGTCCCCTGGAACAAGGATGTGACAGTCACAATTTCTTTGTTTAACTCTGCAGAGCTGCACCACTTTACCCAACAGCAGCCTGGCTCTTTATGCTCTCTCAGCACACCATGTGTGCTATAGCCAGAACTCAGGGCAACAAGTCATGTGGAGTCGCTTCCCTGCACAACGCATATCCACCCATTTGTGACGCGGCTGGTAACTAAGACCACTGGCCCGTCACCCCTCCCGAGCTTCCATTCCAGTCACCCTGTCAGGTTGGAAGGTCACGCGCTTCCTCGCAGTTGGCCGCCGCAACGGACGCAACCAAGTAATAGCCTGCCGAGGATATGCGAACGAGGGAAGAAACCTCTGACTAGCCCATCCATAGTGAATCTGTTGGCGGATGCTTCAATACAGCGCAAGGATCACTGGGCCATGGGTTATTAATCCTCGGTATATACTTTCCCGTACAATGGAACCTCCACCACAACATCAAACCGTGGTTCCATTGCCAGCCAACCATATGTATATAGCAATTCACATCATTCGAAAATAAGTTTTTTTTTCATGCAATGATAAACCATAGTACTTTGCAATTACTTTGATAAAGTAATCAATCAAGGGCATGCAAGTTGGAACTTGCCTTGAGACTGATAAGTAGTGCAATCTAAAGCTTCCGGCGATTTGTGACCCTCGTGTTCTGAAAATCAACATCATTATCTATTTGAGACAATGTTTAAAATCCAAATGTATGCTATTATGCATAAGATGAGATGATTTTCCCCAAAATTTATTTAAAGATTTGATAATGAGTTAAATGGTCTTTTATTCAGACTTTTATTTAGGATGAGTGACATGACAGTCATGGTATAGTTCAAATATTATTTTTAACTTAGTATTTATTTTCCCAATTTATTTTCTTGTGAAAATAGTTTGCAAAAATATTTCAAAGAATATTCCACTTAAGGATCTTTGGATTTTTGGTATTGGAAATACTTTTCAAAAATTCCAGTTGATATTTTTTTTTTTGACACTAAAACAGTAGGGAAGGCCCCTACTGTGTCATTTTCATTTATAAATGGAATATTTACAATGGGTCGGAATGACTAGTGTCAAAAAACTGTTTACAAGGTATCTAACCACTGCTGCATGCCCTCCTTGAGGCTTGGTTTTGCTCTATGCATAACAAGAGAAAAACTTCTTGAAAAATCTGAAACATTCTAGAATATTGATGCATGTAAAATGCATACATGAACTTTGCACTATATTACTTATATTCCAATCATATTTGCATCATATAAGGGTTATATCAATGTTTTATAATGATTTTTGGAATATTTCATGATTTTCCTATTTTTATGGAATTAACCCTGCGCAGGCAGAAAACCCTATTTTCCATATTTTAATGTTTCAGGGACCCAAACGACGTCCAAATGACCTGGAAATTTACGAGCATCAGTTTTTGGAAGGAAGAAGACTTGGGAGCGAAGGAAGCGAACAAGCGGAGGCCCGAGGCCCAAAAGAGGGTGGCCCACGCGGCCAAGGAATCTGGCCGCGTGGGACCCACCATCTGGAGCCTCGAGGCTCCGTTGCCGTCGATCTTTTCGCCCACGACTCCGTCTTGACCTAAAACCGACTATAAAAATAGTCCCCGACGCCCTTCGGAAAGGAGCGCCGCAGAAACACAGAAACCACGAAACAGAGACCTGGAGCTGCAGATTGGAGGGGAAAACTCCGGCGGGCGCTGCCGGGGTGGTCTCCATCTTCTCCAACGACTTCTCCACCGTCTCCATGATGAAGGGGGAGTAGTCCACCCCCTGGACTTTGGTTTGTGGTGGTAACTTGATCCAATCTCTCTATGTATGATCATTGTTGAAGTCCATATGATGTGCCTTGCATGATTATGGAACTATCTTTGTAATTCCTATGGTGGATATTGTGGTATGAGATGATATTATGTTATGCATTTACCGTCATGTTGGGATTTCTATGGTTTGTCATACTTTGGAGATATTCTATGATACATGTGATGGTTTGATTTATGCATAATGCCTTGTTTATCCTTGTCATGAGGTGATTGACACCACCAAGTGTGGATAGATGAGAGAGTTGTGGTCATGCACACGAAATATGAATCATTGCACTAGTGTTTAGAATATTGTCCATTATGAAGTATGATGTATGTGGGTAGAGATGGCCTAGTGACAGAAGGCATAGGCATTAAGTGACAGTAATGCCCAACATTCTTTATCTGGGGGTAAAAAGGAAGAAGTATGATGTGGGAGTGACAGCAACCACGCTAGCCTTACGAGGGTGACCTAGCAACACAAATGAGTATTTCTTTCAACTATGTGTTTTAGGACATGTAGCCGTCATAGAAGTTTACCATTAAAGCATGACAATTGTGTGTACTTTTTATCTATAACATGATAATCACCATAGATGAGAGAGAGGATTGAGTGAACCCATGAACCCATGTCCATTGTTCCTATAAGAGAAAACCTTTGTCTTGTCCTCTTGCATTGAAGAGGATTGGGACACTTTTACATTCTTGTTTTGTTACATTAAACTTCCATCCATTAAATCAACCATCTTGTTTTTAAACTTGTTTAGTGCATAA
This sequence comes from Poa pratensis, assembly GCA_947311845.1. NCBI lineage: Eukaryota > Viridiplantae > Streptophyta > Magnoliopsida > Poales > Poaceae > Poa > Poa pratensis. Next base: position 32,132,727 of record CAMZMU010000082.1, on the reverse strand, counting down.
TCAACTAAAACTTGTGACACTTTAGTTGTAGGGAATAGATAACTTTTCCTTCTTGCTCCTGCGGATCGATACCCTACTTCCACATTGAGAGGTGCTACAGTGATCCCCTGCTCTTGGGGGTTATCAAGTACTTTTCTGGCGCCGTTGCCGGGGAGCGTAGCGCTTAAGTTTCTATTCTTGTGTGCACTAAACTTTAAATTTATTTTTGTTATATCTTGCAATCATTTAAGCTTGGGGAGGATACTATGTCTCCTATATATGATGATTACAATGATGATTATGAATGTTTTACTCCCACTATTACTAAGAAGGATTTTACTTATGTGGAGAGTACTAATACTTTTATGCTTGAAGCTCATGAGAGACATGCTTTATGTGATAGTTATATTGTTGAATTTATTCATGATGCTACTGAAAGTTATTATGAGAGAGGAAAACATGGTTCTAAACATTTCAACATTATTACGTTTCCTCTCTTTAAGTTCAAAGTCTTGAAATTGCTCTTGTTTTATCTTCCTATGCTACTTGCTTTGTGTTTCAATGATTTATTTTCTTACAAGATCCCAATGCATAGGAAGTGGGTTAGACTTAAAAGTGTTTCATATTTTTCTCTTGATGCTCTCTTTTGCATTTCAATTCTTGTTCCTATGTGAGCATCATTAAAACTATCATGGCTGTCCAGAAAACAGATTCCTAAGCTTCACTGCGAAAAATGTTAAAAATCACAGAAAAGGAATTTTGACCTGAAATTTTACGACAGCAATCTTCAGTTATTAATACACATTTCATTAGTTCAAAATTTTCTGATTTGAGCAACGTAAGTGCCTCTGAAAATTCACTCTTTACGGGCTGTCCAGTTTTTGACAGATTCTGTCTTTATTTTGCATTACTCTCATTACTTGTGTTTTGTGTAGTTCTATTGATCAAAGAGCAATGCACAACCATAGTAACAGTAGCTAATGTTTAGAATCAACTCATGATATGTCTTTGCTGTACCTATGAGGATTTAATTTATGGAGACACTAACCCCTCTAATCAAGTTTTATGTTGAGTTTTGTGTAAAGAGAATTTTTCAAGTGGAAGAGTTGAGGGTGATGAACAAGATCAAGAGGGACAACCACTCAAGCTTGGGGATGTTACCCCTAGACTCACCCAACATATATCAAATAAGTACAAGAATTCAAGCTTGGGGATGCCAAGCCACCTCACTCCAACCATCTTGATAACAAGTAAGTAAGCCTAGCTATATGGCTATAAAGAAAGCGCTTTACGGGAGGCAACCCGGTTTTTTATTTTTTGATTTTCTTTGTGTCCTCTTGCTGTAACAAGAGACTTAGTTTTAGTTTAGTTTCTGGAATTTTTAATAAAGTGCCAAGTTTTACTCATTTTGGTTTGAAAAGTTGCTTATAGCGTTCGGAGATTTTATTCCTGCACGAATCTGTGCACGGTATGATTTTTAATTCTTATTCTGTAACTCCGAATGAGCTCATATTTGAACTGTAGTTGCAACTTTTCATCCTCTATATGCATGAATTTTTCGGAATTTTTAGACAAAGTTTAGTAGGGTAGAAAAATACGTTTTGCTGCTGCTGTTTTTCTGGACAGATTCTGTCCCATTTTGTTTGATGCATGCTTTGAACTTTTAACTTGAATCTTTTTGATCCAATTGAGTTTATGAGTAGGCATACAACATTATACACTTTCTGGACATCCATATGAATTTTTGTTCAAGGATTATATGCAGCAAGAAATCTATTTGTTATCACTACTAATGCACCCCACAGAAAAGAAATGGAGAAACGGTGTTTTGAAGTTTTTTCACAGGGATTAGAGGAGATGCACCAAGAGCTATCCAAGGATGGTGAAGACCATAAGCTTGGGGATGTGAAGACAACCCCACTGGACCTACACACTCTCGGTTTGCACACGTCTAACTTCTGTTTTTCGATCGAAACACTTTATCGCATAAACTTGGAGCGTCTTTTTGTTTGTTTGGTTTGATTTTTATTTTGTGAGACCACCACACTATCATTTATATATGAGAGAGCTACTGGAAATTTGGGTTGAATTATGTTGGATGCTATTATAAGATTGGGAAAAGGGATGTTGGAGTTGATTTTAAAAGATACATATAGTTGCATGATTCATGAGCTTGTTAATAAGTAATAATTTGCAAGTATTTTATCAAGAGCTATCTTTTATTCATGTTTTGATGCTGAATGTTAGTTTAATTTGTTTAACATGGATTGGTTAGTTCTATGGACACTCATGCATGCATTTAGATGGTCAACTTTCTCCCTCTTGCTAGCCCAAAAATTCCAACAAGCAAAAACTTGTTTCCAACACCTTCAACCAAAGTTTTCCAGTGAGTCCACCATATCTACCTATTAGCTTTATGCTATTCCGAGTATGTTTATCATGATATTTGTGTTATCTATACCTCTGAATGAAAATGCTTATGTTGTTGATTGTTATGGGAAAAGTTGGTTATAGAGCTCTCTCGAACTTGATGCACACTTTACTTTCATTGCATAGATAAAACATGACCCATTGTGATTAAAATTATGATGTTGTGGGCTTGACAAATGTCTTTGGTTGAGAGTTAGCTCATATGTGTGTCACATGGCAAGCTTTCAACATGCACTTCATTTCATTTAGTTGATATCATGTACTTTTGTTTATGGATGCTTACCATGGGTGAAATAAATGTGGAAATGAAGTAGGTTTAAATGAGTTTGTATAAATGGTTAGAGAGACGCCTGGGCCGCTAATCTAAGCCATGCATCATTCATGGTGGAAATTTACTTACATGCTATGGTGAACCTTCTGTGATACACCTTACAATAAAAAGCTATCTAATGGTAAATAAAAAGGGTGTTGAGATTGTTCATTGTGTTTGTTTGTCTTGTCATTTTGATATGGGCTTGTTCCATATCCTGGGACAAGAGGTACCCCAGTTGACGCTCTTAATGATACTATTATTACTTACAATGATATTTAACTTGAACTTGCTTTGTTTCCCAAGTTGAGTAACACATGGAGTAGGTACTTGTATTCAAGGGGCATGAGACTTTCAACCTGTACTTTGTCAAGCACACTACTCATATTTGCTTTCACTTTAAACTTAATCATTCAAGATGCTATGATAGGGGAATGAGAGCTTGACACCAAGGATTACCACATTACAATCATTAACTTAAGTATAGAAGTTCAGAAGTTAGATGAAACTTATTCATGCTTTACCTCTACTCATATATATCTTTCCAAAGTGTCCACCTTTTATATTCAGATTTTCATCAATACTCTATGGCCATTATAGGATGTTCTTTCTTTCATTATGCATACATGTGGTCCATAGTACTTTCTTTTATGTTACACTCTGTGAATTATCATTGAACATCCTTGCATTGAATACTTGATATCACTTCATAAACTATCTTGCATATTGCTACTCCTTTTAAGAATGAATCATTTGACTCTATGTAGCAATAGTAATCATCTTTGATATCCATTAATAGTATTAAAATGCAAAGTCCATGTTAGTTTTATCACCTTCATACTCGAGGACGAGTATTGGTTAAGCTTGGGGATGTTGATGCATGTAAAATGCATACATGAACTTTGCACTATATTACTTATATTCCAATCATATTTGCATCATATAAGGGTTATATCAATGTTTTATAATGATTTTGGAATATTTTATGATTTTCCTAGTTTTATGGAATTAACCCTGCGCAGGCAGAAAACCCTATTTTCCATATTTTAATGTTTCAGGGACCCAAACGACGTCCAAATGACCTGGAAATTTACGAGCATCAGTTTTTGGAAGGAAGAAGACTTGGGAGCGAAGGAAGTGAACAAGCGGAGGCCCGAGGCCCAAAAGAGGGTGGCCCACGCGGCCAAGGAATCTGGCCGCGTGGGACCCACCATCTGGAGCCTCGAGGCTCCGTTGCCGTCGATCTTTTCGCCCACGACTCCGTCTTGACCTAAAACCGACTATAAAAATAGTCCGCGACGCCCTTCGGAAAGGAGCGCCGCAGAAACACAGAAACACCGAAACAGAGACCTGGAGCTGCAGATTGGAGGGGATAACTCCGGCGGGGCGCTGCCGGGGTGGTCTCCATCTTCTCCAACGACTTCTCCATCCGTCTCCATGATGAAGGGGGAGTAGTCCACCCCCTGGACTTTGGGTTTGTGGTGGTAACTTGATTCAATCTCTCTATGTATGATCATTGTTGAAGTCCATATGATGTGCCTTGCATGATTATGGAACTATCTTTGAAATTCCTATGGTGGATATTGTGGTATGAGATGATATTATGTTATGCATTTGACATCATGTTGGGATTTCTATGGTTTGTCATACTTTGGAGATATTCTATGATACATGTGATGGTTTGATTTATGCATAATGCCTTGTTTATCCTTGTCATGAGGTGATTGACACCACCAAGTGTGGATAGATGAGAGAGTTGTGGTCATGCACACGAATTATGAATCATTGCACTAGTGTTTAGAATATTGTCCATTATGAAGTATGATGTATGTGGGTAGAGAGTGGCCTAGTGACAGAAGGCATAGGCATTAAGTGACATTAATGTCGCCCAACATCCTTTATCCGGGGTAAAAAGGAAGAAGTATGATGTGGGAGTGACAGCAACCACGCTAGCCTTACGAGGGTGACCTAGCAACACAAATGAGTATTTTCTTTCAACTATGTGTTTTAGGACATGTAGCCGTCATAGAAGTTTACCATTAAAGCATGACAATTGTGTGTACTTTTTATCTATAACATGATAATCACCATAGATGGGAGAGAGGATTGAGTGAACCCATGAACCCATGTCCATTGTTCCTATAAGAGAAAACCTTTGTCTTGTCTGTCGGAGAATGACTCCCACGAAACAGGGATAGTCAAGCTCACGAAGAGAGTTCGTGTAAGGGGCTGAACACGTTGGTCAAACAACCCTCAACCTGCACGGCGACGGTGCTCGTCGAGCAAGCGGAGGGACATCACGACAGAGATGAACACCAGCCCGTACCCAGGTTCACGGCCCTCGTGTGGAGGTAATACCGCTACTCCTGCTTGTCTGTATTGCACTGCTTGTAGAGGTTACAGTACAATGAGCTTGCCGAAGGCTCTCTTTTGGCAATGGTGTATACAAGGAAGGGAAGCAAGGTCTTCTTCTTCCTTGCGCGTAAGTGGCGATGCTGGAATGAGAATGCGATCCCTTGCTACGGTGCACCTTGCCCTCCTTTTATAGGCGCCCCGTGCTCCCTCCTTGCACTCGCACTGTGGTAGGGCTGTCACGTGGCGCAGAAGGTGGAGCGCGGTGCATCGCAGCCCGGATGTCCATGGACGCGGTCCATGAGCGTAAAGCTGACTCCTGTAGCAGAGTACCCACCGTCCATGCAGGACGGCCAGCTGGGGCCGCAGAGGAACGTGGGGGTGCCCACGGTGACGTTGGCCTTGGAGCGTAGCGCCGGCCGGTCCCCTTATCACCAAAGAGGAAATCCTTGTAGTCCGGAGCGGGTGGCACAGCTTTATTGACCCCTTTAATCACCAAAATGGCAACTGCGGCGTCGTCGTCACCGCGCGCAGGGGCGCGCGTCACTCTGCGGCCGCTGCAGAGCCCATGTGCGCTCTGCAGAGGTTGCTTTGCAGCGAAGCGATCTCCACGAGGGCTTGGATGCCCTGTAGAGAATTCGGCGTTGACCTCTCCCCAGGGGAGATTTCCTTAAGAGGGGGCAGCAGTGGATATGGCCTCCGCAGGCCTCTGCTGCCTCAAATCCCTCGCGAGGCAATCGCCTCACGAGGCTCTCCAAGCCGTAGGCTTGGTCCTTAGCAAAATCGCCATCAAGTGTCGAGGGCCGTATAGGACAGGCCCAGCACACCCTGGATTTCACTGGGCCGACAGTAGCCCCCGGGCCCATGATGGGCACGATGTAGTCCGATGGACGCAGGCGAACGTCATGGGCCCAAAGTGTCCGGCCGGCCTGAGACACGTGCAGGGCAGTTACGCCGCGACGACACGTTCTCCTCGGAGATGATGGGCGTAGTGGGGGGTCCCACCACGTCTCGGTAACTGCTCTGAGGGGAATAAAGCCTGCAGCGCCGGTTCAGGCAGCAGTTACTGCCTCATTTGCGCGCCCGTCTCCTTGCTCTTGACGCCTGCGCTCCTGTGTCTTCGACGCACCTCCCCCCTTGCAATCCTGCGGCAATGGCGCCCAAGAAAGCTTCCGCGGCCTCGAAAGGCAAAGCCGTGGTGCAGGGCGGCGAACCTGCCGCGACGCAGCAGGTCGGCGACTTCGAGCCGGCTCTGACCGGCTTCCGCTTTAAGAAGAAGGCGCAGCTGGAGAAAGTGCGTCACATGGCGGCTTCAGCGACCAACGAGCACGGCGCTACGGTGCTTAAGCCGGCGGACAACTCCTTCGGCGACTTCTACCCCATCTTCATGCACACCCTATTCGCCGGGCTTGTGCCTCCTTTCTCCGATTTCTTCCTGGCGGTTCTGGAGCGCTACCAGATCCAGGTCCTTCATCTCCATCCTAATCCATCCTTGTCCTCGCCATCTTCGCCTACCTCTGCGAGGCATACATCGGCATCCCACCTCGGTGGACCTCTTCCGAAGCTTCTACGCGCTCCGGTTCACGGCGAACAAGGAGCGGTCAGGGTGCGTGTCCTTCCGCATCGCGGAGGGCATGAAGGGCACATACATCCCCATCGCGCGGAACGGCGAGAACATTGTGACCAATGTGACGAAGAGGGTGGAGGACTTCCGCAAGCGCTGGTTCCTCATGAAGTTTGGCAGCCGGAGCGCCTTCTTTGACCTGCCCGAGGCGCCTCCGATGAAGAGGGCGAGCTGGTCTTCTAAAGCGCTCAAGGGAGCCGCGCTTGGCCCTGTGATGAGGCGCTTGAAGGACCTCCGCGAGGCAGGCCTCACCGGGCAGATGGTGGCCAAGGACTTCGTGAAGCGCCGCATTGCTCCGCTCCAGTGGCACGCGGACGCAATGTGGCTTTACTCCAACCAGAGGGACAAAATGCGCCTGAGCGCAACCTCTTCACGCAGCAGGAGGTGCGCACCATTATGGAGACGCTCTTCACGGCTCCTGATATCCCCCAGCCCGGCGATAAGGCGGTCCCGCTCCACAGGATTGACCTTGGGCGCCGCGTCTCGCTCGTGCAGACGATGCCGAAGTTCGACCGGTGGGGCCTGGTGCCCAAGGGTCATGCGGGGCCCCGCGAAGATCCTGAGTCCGCGGCGCAGGGGGCGCCAGCTGAGGCGACGAGGAGACGACGGTAACGCCTGTGGAATCCGACGCAGGCGCAACCGGCGCCTCGGGAGGCTCTGCCTCTCCAGCGGAGAGCTCGAGCACCTCGAAGAGCGCGGCGCCTGAGGTGAGGCCCACGAGGCTTCTTCAGGCAGCAGCGGCCAGTTCGTGGTCGCTCCCTCGCAGCGCGCCGAGGGGCAAGAGGAGAGCGACGATGACGGAGCTTCATCAGGCCATTGCGAGCCCCGCTCCAAGGCCGTTCATGACCGGGCCGCCGGGAGTCCAGCGGGCATCTCCCTCAAGAGGAAAGCCGAGGCCGCTCTCGAGGGGTCCGGCGCCGGAGCCGCACCACTGAGGCCGTGGCGGTCGTCGAACACGGTGTGGGTCGATTCCCGCGCCAAGACATCAGGGTAAGAACTGACTCCCTTTTCTGTCTTGGCTTGCTTTTGCGTAGGCTTCCTGCGGAGTTTTTGAGTTTTAGCCTCTCCAGGGGCCCCGAGGTGCCGAAGAGGCGGAGACTTCGGAGGCTTGGAGAGATCCCCAGCGCTGCAGCGGCGCCTGCAGCGTGTACAGTTGACGAGGTGCCTCCCGAGGGCACTGCTTCATCTCCTGAGGCGCGGCGCCGCCTCCTGAAGCGAGGAGCACTGCAAGGAGATGGAGGGGGAGGCAGAGGTGGCGATGCCTCCACCTATGCGGCCTGACGTCTCCCCCCGCAGCCGGAGGGGACGGCGGATGCGGATGCGGCGAGGTTCACGCCGCCGGCGAAGGAGTGTGCCGCGGTGACAGGGGCGTCCGCGGGGGCGTGCGCTGACGTCGAAATGGAGGAGGCCGCCGCGTCATCGCCCCCACCGAGCACGAAACTTGGAGAGGCCACAGCGGACTCTGAGGCCGCTGGGGAGGCGGCCTCAACTGAGAAGGCCAACCCTGTCCCTGGAGAGGAGAGCGCTCCCCAGGGGCAGAAGAATGACGTGGTTGAAGATGAAGATGCCCCGAACCCCCAGGAGGCCTCCGGTGAGGGGGGTTCTCATCAAAGCCCCCTGAAGGCCCTTGGTGGACCAAGAGGGGGGCTCGCACCAGAGCCCCCAGGCGCGCCTTGAGGCCACTCGGAGCCCAAGGTTGGACGCTCCGGAATCCTCGGCAGGCGCCGGCGTTTCCAGGCCCTCCGGCGAGCCATGGGCCTTAGTTCTGCGGGGGCGGCGCCCCGCCGCAGCCCGCCGTGGGGCTGTCCTCCGCTCGGCGAGGGAGGTTCTCGACGAGCTTGAGGCCCAGCTTGCCGAGGAAGATCGCTCCAGGGCGGAGGAGGCCGCTGAGCTTGCGCGGGGCTGGGCTTGTCTTCATGAGACCGTGGAGAGCTGCCGCCGGAAGAACGAAGCTGCCCAGGCGCAGCGCGAGGCAGCGCTGCGCTCTGCTGAGGAATCCGCATCAGCGTGGTCCGCGAGGTCGAGGAGACCCTAGCGGACCTGGGTGCTAGGCGCGAGGCTCTCGAGGTGGAGACCGAGGCCAAACACCAGGAGCTGGCGGCGCGCGAGCGGCGGTCTCCGCCAAGCACAAAGAGCTTCTGGACCGCGAGGCGGGGATCGTCGCCGAGTCGGAAAATGTGCGGCAGAGTTGGAGAAATTCGTGAGAGTTTGAGCATTCGCGAAGACTTGATCGTGCAGCGCGGAGCTGATCTCGACGCCCGCGAGGCCGAGGCGCGCAAACGCGAAGACCAGGTTGAGCAGATCGAGAAGGATCAATCCGCGCAGCGGGAGCACCTGGAAGCCCGCGAGTACAAGGTCACTCAAGATGAGGAGTTCTACCAGAAGCGCCTTGCGCTGACCAACGAGAACCTTCGCAAAAGGAGGAGAAGATGGCGGAAGAGTCTGCGACGAAGGAGAAGCTCTTTCGCGACAGCTGTAGAAAAGACTTCGCGGATAAGGCCAAGAAGCAAGAGGAGCGCTTCACGAAGAGACGCAAAGAGCTTGAGGCTCGCGTCCAGGACCTTGAGGCCCAGAAGAAGCGATTCGACTCTCGCCTCCAGGCTGCCGCGGAGGCTCGGGCGCGTGCGGAACAGAACTTTGCCTCTTGATGGCGGACATGAAGGAGTTGACCGCTCAGGTGGGCCCTGTCGTGGAGCGCGCCGAAGAGGCTGAGCATCGCGTGCAGGCGGCACAGGTCTTGACGCAGCAACGGGAGCGCATGTTCCAATCCTTAGTGGCCCGGGGGAATACTCTCGCGGGGCAGCTAGGAGTGGATGCACCTATTGTTCCCGTCCATGGGAACGCTGATGCCGCCACATATCTTGCTTACTTCGACCAGCTCTTCTCTGTGCTCGAGGGCCCTGTGGCGGAACTTGGCGACGTTGTTGATGAGGAGTGCCGCAAGCTCTTGACCGTGGCGATCGATCGCGTCTTCGCCAACCTCCAGCGCCTTCACCCCGGCTTCGACTTCGAGTCAGTGACCGAGCCCATCGAGGGAGATCCGGCCTGGGAGCTCTCCAACTTGGTTCGAGAAGAAGTCAACGATTACGTCGACCGCTTCAAGAGGGTTGAGGCGGAGCAGGCCGCTGAGGAGGATGAAGGCGCCGAAGAAGAGAAGGCTGAAGAGGACGGCGATGGTGAACCCTCTGCCTAGGCCACTCCTGCAACAAGATGCGCTTGGCGCAATTATCTTTGTTTTAAGACTTGTTTTAATTCACGCTGGCTTGTAAGATACTTTAATCGTATGCAAACATGTGTGTGTGCCCCTCGAAGGGTCCTTTGTCCCTGTTCCATGTCTTTCTTCGCTCTACGTCGTCAGGACCCGTCTCTTTGCGCTATGACACCGCCGCTACGGTATGCCGGAGCGTGACTCGGCAAGGCCGGGGGGTGTTTAAGGCTTGGAGAGGTAAGGGCTCTCGAGTCGCGGTGCTCGAGGGCTCCCCTTTGACGCACAAGCAGTCCATGGAGTGTGAGAGAGAAAAAACCGCTCGAGGGGCGACAGGTGCCCGTGAGAGGGAGAAAACACTTCTGAGGAGCGCAAGCGCTAGACTTAGCTTGGTGAGACTTTGGCCTCGTAGAGGGCGTTGGCTTCCCTGATGGTGCGCTCCCTTCTAGGGGTCGGAGCGTGACTTCTCGACCTTGGGGAGGACTTCTTGTTCCCTGTATTGGTTAGAGAGGCAGACCCAAAGCGGCACATGGTAGTAAACACCCATGCGCGCTTATAGGCTTCCTCATGGGTATCTCGCGAGGAGAGTAAGTACCAAGGTCCTTTGGTGAGGTGGCGTGTTTTGGGAGCAAGCCCATGGGCCAGAGCTCTTTGGGGAGGTAACAGGCGTGAGAGCGTGCTCACGTGCTAGAGCTCGGATCCTTTGGATTTTGCGGTGCTGTTGGGGTGCTCTTGAGGCACAGTCACCGTACTCAGCCCCCGCTCGCGAGGTGCGCATGGGGAAGAATATAAGCGCGAAATGAACTAAGATGATGAAAAGTAAAACTCACCACCAAAATATTACATAGCGGCGCCTCAGCGCAATGTTTCATCGAGAAACGAATTGGTTCATTACACTTGGTGTGACCAAGATAAAGTTTTCCATGTCGAGGCATGGGGACCACATTCAGTGGCTGAGACTCTTCACGGCCTGCGGCGGCACGTAATCAGGAGAGCTCAGAGGGGCTGGCCCTCGGGAGGAGAAGCTTTTGTGAAGCTTGGAGGTGAAGTTGTGTGCTTCCCTCTAGAGACAAAAAATGTCTGGCGTGACTATGATCACGGGTAGAACTTGCGTAGATGCGCGATGTTCCATGGATTTTGACCGGAATGCCGTCCTCCGTTTCGAGGCGTACCGCGCCAGGCCTGGCGATGTGGAGACCCTGTAGGGGCCTTCCCACATTGGCGAGAGCTTGTGGAGACCTTCCCTGGAGAGGATTCTCCTGAGGACGAGGTCGCCTGTCTCGAGAGTGCGCGGACGTATGTGGCGGCTGTGGTAGCGTCGCAGGTCTTGCTGGTACTTGGCTGCCCTGAGGGCGGCACGGCGGCGCAACCCGTCAAGGAGTAGCAGGTCGTCGCTGTGGAGGTCTGCTTGATCGTCCTCGTTGAAGGCAAGGACCCGTGCGGATCCATGCTTGATCTCTGTGGGGAGGACTGCTTCAGCTCCATACACGAGAGCAAATGGCGTCTCACCAGTGGGCTTCGTGGGGTTCGTGCGGATGGACCAGAGCACGGACGGGAGTTCGTCTATCCAGCCCTTGCCGTACCCTTCAGGCGATTGAAGCTCTTGTCTTGAGGCCCTTGAGGACCTCAGCATTTGCTCGCTCGGCTTGGCCGTTGCTCTGTGGGTGAGCCACCGAGGCGAAGCAGAGCTTGGTGCCGAGGCTCTCGCAGTAGGCCCTGAAGATGCCGCTGGTGAATTGTGAGCCATTGTCGGTGATTGCGATTAGGCACACCAAAGCGGCAGACCAGGCCTCTGATGAATTTTACTGCCGCCCTGGCCGGTATGCTGCGCACTGCTTCAACCTCTGCCCACTTGGTGAACTTGTCGACTGCCACGAAGAGGAAGCGGTAGCCCCCTTGTGATCTCGGGAAGGGTCCCAGAATGTCAAGGCCCCAGACCGCGAAAGGCCACGAGAGCGGGATGGTTTGGAGTCCCAGTGCAGGCTGATGAACTTGCTTGGCGTGGAACTGGCACGCATCGCAAGATGGACGATGGTGGTGGCATCTTGAAGCACTTGGGGCCAGTAGAAACCGCTCCTGAAGACCTTGCCTGCCAGGGTGCGTGCAGAGGAATGGTGGCCACACTCTCCACTGTGAATGTCTCTGATCAGCATGCGGCCTTCCTCGGGGGGGACGCACTTGAGTGCAATTCCATTTGGGCGCTTGCGGTACAGGTCTCCCTCGAGGATGTAGTATGACTTGGCTTGTCGAGCCACTCGTTCTGCCTCCGCGTCTTCTTCAGGAAGGACTCCCTTCAGCAGGTAGTCTTTGAGTTCGTCAACCCAGCCTGTCTCTTGGTGCACCATAGCCAGCAGCAGACGCTCCCCTGAGGATGGACCGCAGTTGGGTGCCCCACCTATAGGAGGTGGTGGGAGTACTTCGTCTGTGCTTGCGGCTGCTGCTTCTTGTGGCTGCTTTATGGACGCCTTGGAGAGTCTCTCTTCAAACACGCCGGCCGACTGGGCCTGCCTTCGTGATGCTCGCTTGGCGATGTCATCTGCCTCTTGGTTCTCCTTTCGCGGGATGTGCATGAGCTCCATGCCCCTGAAGTGCTTCTCGAGCTTGCGACCTCTTCAAGGTAGGCGGCCATGTGGTCGTCTTAGGCGTGTAGCTCTTGTTGGAGAAGTTAACCAGGAGCTGGGAATCACCCTTTATGAGTAAGTGCTTGACGCCAAGGGCGATTGCGGCTCTGAGCCCGGCGAGGAGGCCCTCGTACTCGGCGATGTTGTTGGAGATCTTGTCTATTGTGAAGCACAGCTGGATGGCGTAGTAGAGCTTGTCACCTTTTGGTGAGGTTAAGACAACGCCAGCCCCACCATTGCGGCAGGCGAAAGCTCCATCGAAGTGCATGGTCCAGTGACTTGGCATTGTATCTCCCGATGACGCGGTTTCTTCTTCGCGAGGCTCTTCAGGAGTTGGGTCTGTCCACTCGGCGACGAAATCCGCCAGCGCTCTCCCTCTCTTGTGGTGTCGAAGCGCAAGTTGAATGGCTGCAGCTCAATGTTCCACCCTGCGACGCGGTCAGTAGCGTTGGGGTTGCGCAGGATCTGCTCCAGGGGGAAGGACGTGACCACCGTGATGGGGTGACCCTGGAAGTAGTGGCGCAGCTTCCTGGAGGCGATGAGTAGCGCGAGGAGGAGCTTCTGCTGCACTGGGTACCGCTCGCGAGCATCTCGCAGTACAGTACTGACGAAGTAGACTGGATGCTCGACGAGGGTCGTTGATGGTGCAGCAGCGTCGGCTCCCTCGAGAGGCTCCTCAGGAGTTTTGGCGAGGTTTGCCTGTGGAGGAGCCTCGGCAGGAGTGCTCGTGGAGGGCTCGACTTGAGGCTGTGGGCCTGGCACTGGGTCTGGAGAGACTGTTCCTCGTCGGGAGGTTCTGGACTTGGTGTGGCAGTGCTTTTCTTGGGGAGAACTGGCTCTTCTCTTTCCACCACCAGGACGGCGCTAGCAGTTTGTGGAGTGGCTGCTAGGTACAGCTTCAGATGCTCGCCTGCCCTGGGGGCTACCATGACTGGTGAGCTAGCCAAGTATTTCTTCAAGTCCTTAAATGCTTCGTCAGCCTCTGGAGTCCACTTGAAGGTGCCGGATTTCTTCATGATCTTGAAAAATGGCAAGGCTCTCTCGCCGAACTTGGAGATGAAGCGGCCTAAGCTGGCCATGCATCCTGCTAGGCGCTGCATGTCCTTGAGGCGGCGAGGTGGCTGCATGTCTTCTATAGCCTTGATCTTGTCAGGGTTGCTTCTATGCCGCGGTGGGACACGAGGAACCCGAGGAGCTTGCCTGAAGGCACCCCGAAGACGCACTTGGCGGGGTTTAACTTGATGTTCACCTTGCGCAGGCTGGCGAAGGTTTCCTCGAGATCCTTCAAGAGAGTGTCTCCCTCGCGAGACTTGACCACGATGTCGTCGACATAAGCTTCTGCATTTCTTCCCATCTGAGCCCCCAAGGCGATCCTCATGAGCCTCTGGAAGGTGGCGCCGGCGTTTTTTAGGCCAAAGGGCATGCAAGTGTAGCAATACACACCACAAGGGGTGAGAAATGCTGTTTTCTCCTCGTCTTCCTTGGCCATTTTGATCTGGTGGTAGCCTGAGAAGGCATCCAGGAAACAGAGGAGATCACAGCCGGCGGTGGAGTCCACAATCTGGTCTATCCTTGGCATGGGGTAAGGATCCTTGGGGCAGCCTTGTTCACGTCTGTGTAGTCGATGCAGAGCCGGCCTCCTCCATTGGGTTTTGGGACAACCACACCGTTGGAGAGCCAAGTGGGGTGGGCAACTTCTCGAATGATGTCTGCTGCTTTCAGCTTCTCTACTTCTTTGATGATGAACGCTTGCTTCTCGGGGGCTTGTTTCCGCGCTTTTTGCTTTACAGGGCGTGCGTCTGGACACACGGCTAAGTGGTGCTCGATCACCTCCCTTGGTACACCGGACATTTCTGACGGAGTCCATGCGAACATGTCAGAATTTGCCCGAAGGAAGGCGACGAGCGCGCTTTCCTATTTGGGAGGCAAGCCAGCGCCTATGGTGACGCTAGCCCCCGAGCCTTCAGCCCCCGAGCCGCTGGTGCTCAGCGACACCTTCTTTGTAGATGCTTGCTCTTGAGTGAACAGTTGTTTCTTCTTCTTGGGCCTCTCGAGAGGCTCCATGTCCTCGTCAGCGGGGAATGCCATGGCAGCGGCCTTGTAGGCGATCTCGACGGCGCGCGTGGCGTCCTGTACGTGACCGCGTATGGTGATGGTGCCACCGCTGCCAGGGATCTTGACCATGTTGTAGGCATGGTGCGTGACGGCCATGAACTTCGCGAGGGCGGGGTAGCCGAGGATGGCGTTGTAGGGCAGGCCAATGTGCGCGACGTCGAAGTCAATTAGCTCGGTGCGGTAGTTCTCCTGCGTGCCAAAGTGACCGCGAGCCTCACTTGCCCCAGAGGCGAGATTGAGCCGCTGGTGACCCCGGTGAAGGGCCTGGAGGGCATGAGCCACTCGTAGGGCACTTGAAGCGTCTCGAAGGTCTCGACAGAGATGACGTTTAGGCCTGCACCCCCATCAATGAGCGTCTTGCCGACGGCGATGTTGTTGATGGTGGGGGTGCACACCAACGGGAGGGTGCCCACAGTCTTTGTAGACTTGGGGTGGTCTTTGGCGTCGAAGGCGATGGTGTACTGGGACCACTTGAGGGGGCGGGACGTCTCGACCCCGGGAAGCGCTGCGTTGAGCTCGCGAGCGAACTGCTTGAACTGGTTGTTCGACTTGGGCGCCTGGGATCCGCCGAGGATGCATGCCATGGCACCCTTGGGGGCCTGGTAGCCTCCAGGCTCTTCGTCGGGCAGATTGTTGTTTTTCTCGGCGGCATTCGCCTGAGTTCCCTGAGGCCTCTGGAAGTTGCCCTTGCGTCCACCTTTGCGGTAACCACGGCCTCTGCCGCGGCCACCGCTGCCTCTTCTTGCTCACGCTTCTTGCTCAGTTGCTTGAGGTCATAGCAGTTCTCGTCGCATGGCCGCGCCTGTTGTGGTAGATGCAGAACGGGCGGTTGTCCACCTCTTCTTGCCAGCCTCTGGAGAGTCCTCGCGAACATGCTTGGCGTCGGGTTCAGCTGCCAGGACTGCGGTAGGCTTGCGCTTCGTCTCGTCACGCCTCTTCTGGGTCTTGGATCCCTCGACAGGGTCGTCTGTCGAGCCCACCTTGACGAAGAGGAGCCCTTCTTCTGCCTTGGCGCACTTGTCTGCGATGTCGAAGAGCTTCACCACGGAGGAGGGTATCATGGATGCCGAGCTTCTCGAGCATCCTGTGGTTGGTGACGCCCTCTCTGAAGGCCGCAATGACGTGCGAGTCCGGGATGTTCGGGATCTTGTTGCGGACTTGGCTGAAGCGCTGGATGTACCTGCGGAGGGTCTCGCCAGGCTTCTGGCGCACAGCTCGCAGGTCGTTGTAGGTGAGGGCGCGCTCGTACGTGCCCTTGAAGTTCGCAACGAACTGCTGGCAGAGCTCCTCCCACGAGTCAATGGAGTCCTCGGGAAGGTTCAGGAGCCACGACAAGGCGGAATCCTTGAGAGCGTGGGAGAACCAGTTGGCCATGACCTTGTCGTCTCCCCCCGCAGCTTGGATGGAGGTGGTGTAGAGCTGCAAGAACTCGATGGGGTTGTTCGTGCCGTCGTAGCCCTTGGGGAGGTCAGGCCTGAACTTCTGTGGCCAGACGACGCGCCGCAGGTTGCGGGTGAAGGCCGCGCAACCTGTGGCGTACGAGGCGATGCCCCCTGAAGAGCACGGCGGTTCTGTCGCCCTGCCTGGCCGATCTCCTCCATGATGCGCTTCTGGAGGTCCTTGTTGCGGGTGAAGGCCGGAGTTTTGAGGATTTCGCCGTTTTAAGGGCTCTGCTAGAGATGCTCTAACAACACTTGTTGCTATACTAATTGTTGCCTAAGATGATTTATCTTCAGTGCTGAACACATGCCTTTGCCCCTATTGTTGCCTTCGGATTCATGAGCATGAATGCATGATCCCAAAATGATCAGTCCCACGGTTGCCTTTGATTTATTTGCATTCTCCAATTAGCCACTTTGAACCTTGGTTTTAATTTGGCTGATACCAGATTTCAAAACATTAATATGCCAGCACCAAATGGTGCTGGCGACATTTTAACACTAACCCCCATTCCTCTTATTGGTGATGTTTGTTTTGCAGGTTAAAAGATCTCCAAGGAATATATGAAGATTTACTTTGGGAAATTTTATTATTCCCCTTTTGTAATTTCCAATTGTTGTAAGAACTATTTGTAATCATTTCAATAAATACTTTGTATTCAAAATTGGAAAGATGTTTCTCTCGAATTGTAAGTATTTGTTGTAAAGATTTTATGATGATCTTTGGAATGGAATTTAAATGTTGTGTAATTTATGTTTGATTTATTTGTATAAATATAAGATGATTCTGGTATGTGTTAAATATAGAATAGAGAAGTTATAGAATTAATTTGGAATTTGAAATCTTATTATAACTCCTTTTTGAGTTCACAAATTTGTTTTAAGAAAATAATTGATTTGAAAATATGATTCAGGGTTTATCGACACTTCTCGACTAACTATCAATGTCAGACTCCCAGAGCATCGACACTCGCCTGGTATCGACCCTACATCCTTTTAACACAAAAGCGCGAAATTTTTCCAGATTTCACCAAAAGATGCATGAATGCACAAATGCAATTCCTATATTCTACCCTTTCGGGTCCTATAACTGCGGGGTATTAAACCCTTGCTCTGCCGCTGGGGCGGCGTGGACCTGCGGTGGCCGGCCTCCAGCCTGTGACGTTGGCAGATGACGTCGTGAGGCTCGTGGTGGCCGAATCCCTTCCGAATCTGGTCACTGCGGTGCTAGGGCGGGTGCCGCCGCCGAGGTGTGGTGCTTGGCGCGCGAGGAGGCCAGCGCGGCAGCCCTAGGGCGATAAAGATGCATCGGTGCGGCCGGTTCCCGACGTGTGTGGCCGGCAAGAGGTGGTCGTGCTGCATCTCCGGCTACGATTCAGCTGGATGAGAGGATGCCGGGGCGGCGGCCCTGAGCTTGCGTGGCGTGAGGTGTCACGGTGGCTACGGCATGCGGTGATGGTGGACTGGCCGGTCCTCAATGGGCGGTTTGCGGGGTTTGCGACACATCGCCGGGCGAAAGCCCTGCCCTGGTTCTCGGCCAGGGCCGTCGACGGCGACGCCCTCGGGCGCCGCGTCCTTTGCGTACGATGCTCGTACAAGCCCTGCCCTGGTTATCGTACAGAAATTGTCGTACGTGAAGCAATTTCCGCTGTAGTTTGTGTTGTCAGAAGTCAGAACGGGGCTAGGCGAAGCGACACTGGGCACCGCACGCCGTCACCGACCACCGGTCCGCCGCGCGGCCCTGTGCTCTGCCCCCTTCCTTCCGTCGCAGTATCTTCCCAGCAGGTCCGTCCGTTCCCTTTCATTCGCTCGTCAATAGATCGAGGAGGGCGCGCCTAACCGAGGTCAACATTGGCATCGTCGCTTGGGCGTCGTGCTTGGTCAATGGATTCCTTTTCGATATCTGATGAGATCCCGTCAATGGAGTCGTGCTCGTCAATACAAAAATGCCGGCGCTTCTGTTTTCTGGGTGGACTGGACTCTGGCACTCTGGCAGAGGGAGCAAGAAACGGGCGGAACCAATGCGGCATGCGCCCCCTCCTATTTGCTTCCGGTGATCGCGCATTCTCTTGGATTTCTGCCACTTCTTCTCCTCTGCCTCTTCTGATGCTCATCCAGTACAAGTATTTTTGGTATTTCTGCTTTTGTCCGCTCTTCATTCATCAGTACGAAGTACAGTAGTATCTCTCTTCTTTGTCCTCACTCGTTTTCTGTTCATGATTGGCCTGCAACAGGAGCTGATCCACCTGGAATAAGTGCAATACGCCAATGAAGATCATTTCACAGATGGGTTCCGTCTCAGGTAACTCCTCACCTCAACTCCCTCATGTTACGGAGCTAAATCTGAAAATAGGGAACCTCATCTCACTCGAATACTACTTCATGTCAGGTTCTTGGGTGCTGAACTTGTGTGGGAGCCCAGTATGCTCCGGTCCAGATGTGGCATCATGTGCTTTGAAGCAAATATTCGACTCCTCTACTTGCATGAACCATAGGACCATGCAACTGGAGACGGACGAGAGAGCGGTGGCGCCGCGGCGCCGCCGGCTCACGCTGCCGCCTCATGGGCTCTCGCCGGCGCGCCCGGAACCGTTGCCGGCGTCGGTGACGGACGGATCTCGTTTCTCCGTGCTGGTTGAGGACGCGTCGGAGGATGATGAGTGCTCATCACAGGCGCCGTACGATGCCGCTCTGGAGGTGCTTGAAGAAGACAGTGAGCCGCCGTGCTTCACACCGCCGGAAGCGGGCTGGACTTCGGTCTCGAGGAGGGGAAGAAGAAGGACTGACGAGGAACTCAAGGAGGATTTCTGGAAGGAGGTGGGTTTCCCAACTCCGGCCTCTAGGTTCTGGGAGAAAGCCTCCCCATCGAGTTCGTCATCGGCGAGTATGCCGCCGGTCGTGGAGTTTTCTCCGCCGCCGTTGGGAATGCCGCGGTCCCCGGTGAAGATGGGCAAAGCTGCGGCCGGTTCTGACCGTGGGCGGTCATCTCCTCTGATCCCGGCGGCGGGTGCGGTGGTGTCAAGGCCGGTGAGGCTCGGCTGGCGAGGTCCCCTGCCCCGCCCCCGGATCTCGCCGCCGGCAGTCCTCGGGATGTTCTTGCCTCCCGCGCCGACGACGGGAGAAGGTGGTAGCGCTGGTTGCGGTGGCGGCGGAAGCTCGTCGGCGGCGAATGCTGATCGTGATCCGGTGATCGCGGATCAAGACAGTGCGGTGCTAATTCAAACTGCCACGGTGGTGGGGCCCGTGCTGCATGCGGATCAGGACCGTTCCCTGCCTTGGGCATATCTTGGCCGTCTGTTCGCGGGACTGTGGAAACGATCGGAAGAAACTCCTGGTAGGGTTCCTGTCGCAGCCGCAACTCGATCTTCTCCTCCAAGCTCATCGCGAAACACTGCAGCAACGCCACCACGCCCAACCGTGCAGCCGTCCGCGGCAAACTCCACCCCGACCTGCAGCACCACTTCGAAGCCGGCATCCGCCTTCACGCGATCCTTCGCGGAGGTTGTCGCTACGCCGCCCACCATGTCCAGCTCCGCGGGAGGCCCCGGTGGAGCGCCGGCCAGTGGGCAGGCGGGACGCCAGAACGCCCCTGAGCAGCTCCCCAACACCAGGCCCCCGATGATCTTTGGGCGAAACGCCGGTCCCGGGACCGGCCAGGTTGCGAGGACGGCCGCTACGGGTCCGCGAGTCGCGGGACAGACCGGAGGGGCTGCGCGTGGCACGGCCGCGGCCATCGTCGAGCCGCCGCCGCAGGCGGCCATTGCACCAACCATCGTGCCTTCGAGCTCGTCCACGGTGCCGTTCACGGCTGCAGCGGCAAAGTCCAAGAACAATCGCAATAAGAAGAAGAAGAATACGGCTCTAGGCGCTGGGGCAGTGGTGCCGGTTGGTCCGGCTGTCGGGGCTGTGATGCCGGCGGCTACCGCTGCTCCTGGAGGAAACCAGGGGGCATTCGTGGGGAACTCTGCGTCCCAGACCACGGCGACTCCGGTGGCGGCTCCGAAAGCTAAGCGCAAGAGATGTGGGCATTGCAATGCTACTGCCCACGTCACCATGGAGTGCCCTGTTGATCGACACTGCTACATATGCGACATGGTTGTCCACCCGACGGCTCGTTGCCCCACCTTGCGGCTGCCTAAGCCATATGCAGGGATGGGTGGCATCGGAAGCGAAGACACAATGTTCAGCCACCTCCCTGACAGTATATTCAGGCCGCAGCTTGCTCGGAGTCAGACGCCGGTGGGTACTGTGTTGGTGACCGGCGGTCCAGTGTCGGCGGAGACCATACAGTTAATGATGGCTCGGATCTGTCCGGCCAAGCCTGGGTGGTGTTGGGAGGCCATTGAGCACAAGAAAGATATCTTCCTCGTTAACTTTCCGTCGATGGCTGACTTGGAGAGGCTCGATGGTTTCGAGATTGGAGTACCAAAGCAGGAGGCTATGATAACGCTGGGTGTTTGGAGAGAGGAAGAGGTTATGCACACTAGTGAGCTGACACCTATGTGGGTGCATGTGACGGGTGTCCCGTCTCCGATCCGCCACTTTCTGGGCATTTGGGCTGTGGGTACCCTGATCGGCAAGACCATGGACGTTGATCTGTTGGCTCTCAGACGCCAGAATGTGGTCAGAATTCAGGTGGCAATACGACGACATGATCTCTTTGAAGCTAGGGATGTCCAGACCGATGCTTTTGTGATCCTCAAGGGGTACACCTTCAAGTTTCGTAAGGAAGGACCGGATTACGTCCCCGAACCTGACTTTGTGCCATATCTCTGGAGGCGACATGAGAAGGAGGATGACGGGAAGGGGGTCGATGAGAAGGATGTTGATGAGCCCATGCTGCAGGGACCTACAGAGTCTAATGACGGGGATACAACGATGACACAAGCAGGGACATCGGGACCGGGAGGGGCCACTCTTGGGCTCGGTGGTGATGCTAATATCCTGTGTGGTGTGGCCGTGACGCCGCTTAATCCAAAGCCGCAAACACCCCGTGGGAAGGAGATTCTTGCGCAGCTATCACCATTGGGGCTGGCTTCCTCTCTGCAACATGTGGTGACACTGCCAGCAGCTCCTAGTCATCACCTAGTGTCACCTGGGCCGGCGGCAGCAGCTCTCTCATTGCCTGGCGAGATGCTCACCAAGGCCAAGCCTACTGCGCCTACACAGGTGCAGTACGTAGCATCCCCTGTGTGTCCAGTACCTCCTGGCCTGGCGTCTCCTTGCCTCTCAGCGCCAGTTGAGGCAATGGTGCAGCCGGCTGTGAGCAAAGGCAAGGAGGCAGCCTGCCACTCGGACCTGCAGGCGACGGGGAGTGCCCGACCGCCCGGTACGGCTACGCTGGAGCATCTTGGCCCGATGGTGCCCCCGGGCGTGCTGGGTGCTGCTGCCCAGCTGGGGGACGGCGATGACGGCCACGCTGCATCGATTCCACGTGCGGCGCCATCGGAGGTGGACTCTACTGCACCACTGTCTACCCCGATGTCGACGCCTCTGAGGAGGAGCGCGCGCTACAACATGGCTGCGGATGGGAGCACCGCCACGGATGAGGACGCTATGGTCAAGGCCATGAGACGCAAGGCCGAACAGAACCTCGACACTACTGGTACGGTTAATAATTCAAAGTCTTTCCTCGCATTTTCAGATTCTAGCATTTCAGCTAAGTTGAATAGTGTAGGAGTTTCGTTGGGTAATAGTACTGGTAAGGTTGCGGTATCGACTAATGCCTTGAGACGTTTGGAATATGACCGGTTAACGGTTACTCCAAAAAGATCGGCAAAGTCACTGTCTCCCCAAGAGGATGAGGAAGAGCTAAATGACACAATTGATGTCCCGCTTCTTTCACACCTCGTGGGTGATGTATCTGAGGGTGGTTTAGAGGAGGCGATGCTTAGCTCATTATATGATCTCAAAGCATCCGACCGGAAATCTAAATCAGCCTCAAATAAGAAAAATAAAAACAAAACGCCACGGAAAAAGGCGAAGGTTTCCACATCTCCAATTGTTTCCCAATGAATGGCATGTTCGAGAATAGCAGAGGTCTTCGTGACTTGGCTAAACACGCACGTATTGCTGATTCTATTCGGGATCATCGCTTGGACTTTGTGGGCATCTCCGAAACCGGGAAACGGGATTTCTCCGGGAGTTTACTTAACCGACTATCAGGCGGTGTAGATTTCTCCTGGAGGTCCCGTCCACCACGTGGTAGATCTGGGGGCATCCTACTAGGCGTCAGAAAAGATACCATGGATGTATTGGCTAGTTCGGATGGGGACTTTCATATAAAGTGCCATATCCGCAACAAAGCCGATAATTTTACATGGAGTCTTGTTGTCGTGTATGGTGCAGCCCAGGAGGAGCATAAAGCTGCTTTTCTCCGTGAATTAGTTAACTTAGCAAAGGATAATCCATACCCTATGATTATAGGTGGCGATTTTAATTTGCTAAGATTTCCACATGAGAAAAGCAGAGGTAGGTTTGATAACCGTTGGCCTCTCTTATTCAATGCTGTAATTGACAGCCTTGCATTGAGAGAGGTTTCGATGGTAGGGAGGCAGTTCACTTGGGCTAATAGCCTCCCTGAGCCGACGTACGAGAAGTTGGACCGTGTTTTGATGGATTCTAATTGGGAAGCTAAATTCCCAATGGTCTCTGTACGGGCCCTCGAGCGTATCGAAGCTCTATCAGATCATGCCCCCATATTGTTAACCACGGGTACACCTAGACCACTGTGTAAACGCCCATTCAAATTTGAATTGGGATGGTTACATAGGGATGGGTTTCATGATATGGTTAGTACGATATGGGGGAGACCGGTCCCTGGTAACGACCCAATCACAAGGTGGAATAACAAAATTCGCGCTACGCGAAAACACCTAGTTGGTTGGGCGAGACATATGGCGGGCCAATTAAAACAGGAAAAGCTTCGATTATCATCAGTGATTGATGACCTTGAGGCTTTTGCTGAAATTAGGCCGCTGTCCACGCACGAGATTGAGCTGAAAAACCAATCCAACGCGAAGATGGCGTCTATTCTTCGTGAAGAAGAGCTGAAATGGTATCAACGATCAAAAGCCCAATTTATTTTGGAGGGAGATGCGAATACGAGATACTTTCATAGTCTGGCAAATGGCAGACACAGAAAGAAACTCATCCATTCCCTAAACCAAGAAGAGGGTCTGATCGAAGGGCATGAGCAGCTTAAATCTTATATCACGAAGTATTATAAAAAATTGTTTGGCAAGCCTGACGCAGATAATTTCTCGTTGGACGAAAGCAGAACAGATGACATTCCGCAAGTTTCCGATCAGGAAAATGCCCATCTTACTGCTCCCTTCTCTTTGGAGGAAGTAAAGAAGGCGGTTTTCCAAATGGAACACAACAAAGCCCCAGGTCCGGATGGTTTCCCTGCTGAATTTTATCAGTCTTTTTGGGAAGTAATTCAACCGGACCTGATAGAGATGTTCCATGCGTTGCATGCTGGACAACTAGACCTTTTTCGCCTTAATTTTGGTGAGATTATTTTGTTGCCAAAGGTTAATGAAGCAGAAAAGATCCAACAATTTAGACCTATCTGTCTTCTTAACGTTAGCTTCAAGATATTCACTAAAACAGCGACTATTAGGTTGAACTCGGTGGCTGACCATGTTGTGCGTCCGACACAGACAGCCTTCATGCAAGGTCGCAACATTCTTGATGGTGTTGTGATATTACATGAAACTGTCCATGAGTTACATCGGAAAAAGCTAAATGGGGTCATACTAAAGATTGACTTCGAAAAGGCTTATGATAAAGTAAAATGGTCTTTCCTTCAACAGACACTCAGAATGAAAGGTTTTTCTGATGAGTGGCGTTCAATGATTGATAGTTTTGTCTCCGGTGGTAGTGTCGCCATCAAAGTCAATGACGACGTTGGTCGATACTTCCAAACGAAAAAAGG
The DNA here is from genome assembly GCA_947311845.1 of Poa pratensis. NCBI lineage: Eukaryota > Viridiplantae > Streptophyta > Magnoliopsida > Poales > Poaceae > Poa > Poa pratensis. Next base: position 32,108,713 of record CAMZMU010000082.1, on the reverse strand, counting down.
ACTACGTCAAGGCGACCCATTATCACCTATACTATTTAACATAGTAGCTGATATGCTAGCCATAATCATTGAACGCGCAAAGCGGGATGGGCAAATTGAGGGGGTAGTACCGCATCTAGTGGATGGCGGACTATCTATTCTTCAATACGCTGATGATACAATTCTTTTTATGGAACATGACTTGGAGAAAGCGAAGAATCTGAAATTAATTCTTTCAGCGTTCGAGCAACTCTCCGGTCTAAAAATTAACTTCCACAAAAGCGAATTGTTTTGTTTCGGCGATGCCCAAGCGGAGGCCAACCAATATGCTGAACTTTTTGGCTGTGGGGTTGGTGAGTTTCCAATAAGTTATCTAGGCATTCCAATTCATTTTAGGAGGCTTACGATTGCACAATGGAAACACGTTGAGGAAAGAATACAAAAAAGGTTGAGTAGTTGGAAAGGAAAACTACTATCCCTGGGTGGAAGACTGGTACTCATAAACTCTGTCCTAACCAATATGGTTCTGTACATGATATCCTTCTTCCAATTACCAAAAGGAGTTCTTCATCGATTGGATTACTTTCGATCTAGATTCTTTTGGCAAGGGGACAACGAAAAAAAGAGGTATCGACTGGCAAAATGGGATGCGGTGTGCCGACCCAAAGACTTTGGGGGACTAGGGATTCATGATCTTGCGGTCAAGAATCGTGCCCTTCTAGGAAAATGGCTGTTTAAGCTACTTACCGAAGAAGGTGTCTGGCAAACACTACTCAGGAGAAAGTATGTTGGCTCGAAGGCGATATCTCAGGTTTCATGGAAAGCCGGAGATTCTCACTTTTGGGCAGGCCTTATGGCGACGAAGAAGTTCTTCCTCCCATTTGGCTCTTTCTCCATCAAAGATGGTTCGGAGATAAGGTTCTGGGAGGATAAGTGGCTTGGCACTACTACGCTCCGTGAACAATATCCAGCCTTATATAATATTGTCCTTGGGCGTCACAAAAGCGATACTATTGCTACGGTTTTGGAGGTTAATCCACCAAATGTGACGTTCCGAAGAGATCTCGTTGGTCCTAGGTTAGCGGCGTGGCATGAATTGCTACAACGACTAGCATCAGTCAATTTGACGCAAGGGTCCGACGTGTTTCGGTGGAGTTTACACAAATGCGGTAAATTCACAGTGGACAGTATGTATAATGCGTTAATCCAACCTGATGTGCCAGTAGAAAATAATAAGAAAATCTGGTCGATGAAGATACCACTAAAAAACAAGGTTTTCGCGTGGTACCTTCGTCGAGGGGTTATTCTTACTAAGGACAACCTTGCAAAACGCAATTGGCACGGTAGTAAGAGGTGTGTCTTCTGTCATAAGGACGAGACTATCAACCACTTATTTTTCGAGTGTCAATTCGCCGGTTCTATATGGTCAATCATCCAGATAGGTTCTACTTTATATCCCCCAAGAAGCATTGCACATATTTTTGGCAGTTGGCTGAATGGGGTTGATGTTAGGTTCAAACAACTTATTAGGGTGGCAGCGCTAGCCGTTATATGGTCGCTTTGGCTATGTAGAAATGACAAGGTTTTCACTGATAAAAATTGTTCTCTCATGCAGGTTATCTACAGGACTACAGCTACACTCCGTTCGTGGTCTCAGTTGCAACGTGTGGGGCATCGAGACCTGTTTATGGAGGTTTGTTCAAGACTGGAGGATACGGCGAGAGACTTTTTATCCCAACATGGATGGCAGCATAATTTGCGGATCGGGCCACCAGCACCCTAGGCGTGATTACAATTTCTCATCTGATATGTAATCGCTACCTTTTTATTTTTCGGACTACCGTACTCTTTCGGCTGTGTGCACCTTCGTTGTGCAGAGGCTGGGTGTAATGCTTAAACCTTTTAAGTAATAAAACTCCCTTTATCTAAAAATGTAGTGCAGATTGGCGTCGTCGTGCTCTTCCTGGTGGTGATCGCACTCCAACTGGTTGTCAAAATTCCTAGGATTAGAGCGCCGGGGCGGCAGCTTGTCACGCTCAGCTCACCACTGCATTTGGCTGCTGTGGCGTCCAATGGCTGCTTGGGGTTGGTTTATCTTGGGCTAGGACTCTGGATGCTGGGAAATAACTTCAGTCAGGATGCTTCTGTTCACCTGCCACATTGGTGGCTTCTGACATTATCTCAAGGGCTGAATTTGATCCTTGCCAGCGTCACTTTCAGCATCAGTCCTCAGTTTCTTGGTGCGACATTTGGTCGATTCTGGTCGGTCTTGCTGACCATCTACGCAGCATTCATCTGTTGTTCTTCAACTGTTGATATTATTTCAGAGAAGATGATCACCGTCAAGGCTTGCTTAGATGTTCTGTCCCTACCAGGTGCAGTTCTCTTCATTCTTTATGGCTTTCAGCGCAGCCATGATGAAGAGGGTGATGGAGGACTTGGGAATGGTTTGTACAAGCCCCTTAACACAGGGACAGACGGCGAGGCAGCTAATTCTGAGAGTCAGGTCACTCCTTTTGCTAAAGCTGGTTACTTCAGCGAGATGTCGTTTTGGTGGTTGAATCCTTTACTGAAGATGGGCTATGAGAAGCCCCTAGAGGACAAAGACATGCCACTTTTAGGCGCCACAGATCGAGCACAGAACCAGCACATGATGTTCATGCAGAAGCTGAACGGCAAAAAGCAGTCGCCGCCACACGCCACACCATCAATCTTCTGGACTATTGTTTCTTGTCACAAGCGTGAGATCTTGGTCTCGGGTTTCTTCGCTTTGCTCAAAGTTCTCACCTTATCTTCAGGCCCAATGCTTCTCAAGGCATTCATCAACGTGTCACTTGGGAAAGAGACTTTTAGATATGAGGGCTATGTGCTTGCCGTGACATTGTTTGTCTGCAAATGCTGTGAATCGTTGTCACAGAGACAGTGGAATTTCCGCACTCGGAGATTAGGACTGCAGGTGAGGTCATTGCTGTCAGCAGCTATTTATAAGAAACAACAGAAGCTATCAAATGCAGCAAAAATGAAGCACTCTTCTGGAGAAATTATAAACTATGTGACCGTCGATGCCTATCGGATCGGGGAATTCCCATACTGGTTCCATCAAACATGGACAACAAGTGTTCAGCTTTGCATACTTCTGGCAATTTTATACAATGCCATTGGTGCTGCAGTGGTTTCAGCGTTGGTTGTCATCATTATCACTGTACTCTGTAATGCTCCATTGGCCAAACTGCAACACAAATTTCAGAGTAAACTTATGGAAGCACAAGATGTGAGATTGAAGGCTATGTCTGAGTCATTAGTTCATATGAAGGTCTTGAAACTTTATGCATGGGAAGCTCACTTTAAGAAGGCCATTGAGCAGTTGAGGGAGGTTGAGTACAAGTGGTTGCATGCTTTCCAGCTTAGGAGGACACTCAACGGTTTCCTGTTCTGGGCATCGCCTGTTGTGGTTTCGGCAGCTACCTTTCTAACATGCTATGTTTTGAAAATCCCTCTTGATGCTAGCAATGTCTTCACCTTTTTGGCAACTCTACGTCTCGTGCAAGACCCGGTTAGTACGATACCAGATGTTATCGCAGTTGTGATACAAGCTAAGGTTGCTTTCACTCGGATATCAAAGTTCCTCGATGCACCTGAGCTAAACGGGCAAGTTAGGAAGACCTACTATGCTGGCATTGATTACCCTATAGCAATGAATTCGTGTAGCTTCTCGTGGGATGAGAATACATCAAAACCAGTTCTAAAGAATATCAATCTGCTAGTCAAAGCTGGGCAAAAGATTGCAATTTGTGGAGAGGTAGGATCAGGAAAGTCGACACTTTTGGCTGCTGTACTTGGAGAGGTCCCTAAAACTGAAGGCACAGTATGTTTTACTACTAACTTTATCATTTAGTGCAATATCTGTTATATTCAGAATTTAGACATGTTTTTATAGAAACGTAGCCGGTTGACAACTGCATATAACATATTTTCTATTTTTTCTATTTCCCAATGGGCGATCCCTGTGCCATATGTGTCTTGATGGCAATCTCACTCTTCTAGAGGAGGTCACTCCCAATGCATTGGCTCTTAACACTCTCATGGAAATTGGTAGATTTTAAAAGAGATATCCTCCCCAATGGATTTTCCTTTAGGTGTTGTATCTAAATGAGATTGCATTTAATGTGTTTACATATCATCTTGCATCTCAACGTTATGAGATCCATAAATTGATTTCACTGCTTAGGGAGACGTGCTAAGAGCAGTATCCACAGTTCCACATACAGTTCACCTCTCTCTTTTTTCAATTAGCGTCAGGCCTTCTTTCAAGGAATTTTTGCCAAAATAAATGGAAAGAGTATATTTTTTCAAAATTTGTCATTTTGACATGTTTAAACTTTAAAAGGTATACAGCTCGTTGACAACTGCACCAATGCATGTTTCGCGTTGCAAAGTTGTTGTGAAAATTTCGTTGACAATAGTTACCAACTTACGATCATAAGTATGTTTGTTTTCTTTTTGCATGAGCACTTAAATCAAATTATTGATCTTTGCATTAACATCTCAGATTCAAGTATGTGGGAAAATAGCATATGTTTCTCAGACTGCATGGATCCAAACAGGAACTGTGCAAGACAATATTCTCTTTGGATCTTTGATGGACAGACAAAGATACAAAGAAACGCTTGAGAGGTGCTCCTTGGTGAAGGACCTTGAAATGCTACCATTCGGAGACCTTACTGAAATTGGGGAGAGAGGAGTAAATCTTAGTGGTGGTCAGAAGCAGCGCGTCCAGCTTGCTCGTGCACTATACCAAAATGCAGACATCTATCTTCTTGATGACCCTTTCAGTGCTGTTGATGCCCATACAGCAACAAGTCTCTTTAATGTAAGCATCATGTCAGAAGAATGCAGACTGTATTACTATTTGATTATGAAGTGTCATCTGATGCTCTTAGTTCTGCAGGAATATGTCATGAGTGCTCTGTCAGACAAGACGGTTGTTTTGGTGACCCACCAAGTTGATTTTCTACCCGTATTTGACTCCATTTTGGTATATCTCTCTCCACTTCGAAAAATTCACCAATGATTATATTTGTGCCTCTATGGTTTACATAAATCTGTAGAGAGCTTTATTTATTTGTTGATGCCATCTAAAACCAGTGATGATTTTTGCAGTTAATGTCAGATGGAGAGGTTATTCGGTCTGCACCTTATCAAGATCTATTGGCAAATTGTCAAGATTTTAAGGACCTTGTAAATGCACATACAGATACTATTGGGTTTTCACATGTTAATAACAACAGACCCCCTCACAGTGCTAAGGAAGTATCAGTAAAGGTAATAGATGTCATTCATGGAAGCAGATATACAGAGTCTGTGAAGCCATGTCCGGCAGATCAACTGATCAAGAAAGAGGAAAGAGAGACAGGAGATGCAGGTTTTGAGCCATATATGCTCTACCTGCGGCAAAACAAAGGCTTCCTGTATTTCTCCCTTTCTATGATTTCTCACAGTATTTTCATATCTGGGCAAATATTACAGAATTTATGGATGGCTGCTAATGTCCAAAATCCTGATGTTAGTACATTGAAGTTAATTTATGTGTACATTATTATTGGAGTTAGCACACTGTTCTTCTTGCTACCAAGATCTCTGTCAACTGTTGTTCTTGGGATGCATACATCAAGATCCTTATTTTCCCAGTTACTCAATTCATTGTTTCGTGCACCAATGTCCTTCTTTGATTCTACTCCTCTAGGAAGGGTTCTTAGCCGGGTAAGAATTCTTTCATAAGTGGCAAATACAACAAATTACAGTTTAATTTTACACCTCGAAATTTCGAATGCAGGTCTCTTCAGATTTAAGTATTGTTGACCTTGATGTTCCATTTACCCTTGTGGTTGCCATGGTTGCCAGCTTATACGCATATAGCAGTCTAGGGGTATTGGTTGTTGTTACATGGGAAGTTCTGTTTGTATCCGTTCCAATGATGGTTTTGGCAGTTATGGTGCAGGTAATTGACATGTCTTTGTTTATATATGGCTAAGCCTCTTTTCTTGGATTATTTGATTTCATTCCCTAATTGATGTGCTCTGCTGCTATTTCTGTCTGGGGGTGATTATTTGTTTCCATATAGTTTTGCATTCAAAGTTCTCATTAACTGAAACATGTTTTGTTTGGTCATGCAGAGATACTATCTAGCCTCGGCCAAGGAATTGATGCGTATCAATGGTACTACCAAGTCAGCTCTAGCGAATCACTTAGGTGAATCGATTTCAGGGACTGTAACAATAAGAGCCTTTCAGGAAGAAGATCGTTTCTTTGCTAAAAATTTGGACCTGGTTGACAAGAATGCTAGTCCATATTTTTGTAACTTTGCAGCAACTGAATGGTTGATTCAACGTCTGGAAATAATGACGGCAGCAGTTCTTTCTTTTTCTGCCTTAGTCCTGGCTATTCTTCCTCAAGGTTCATTTAGCCCTGGTAAGTAAATATATGACCCTATGTTGCTTGAAATTGGACAAAACTGAACATCCTGCTTGTTCTTTGTCCATGAACACATGCATCTGATTTGTGATAAATGTTAGATCGCATTGCAACGCAAATGTTGTTACCTATATGTTGCCTCCTGATACTTATTTCTTACAAATTGATGACATTTTAGACTGGGAACAATTTTCAACAAACTTATTTGAGTGTTTTTCGTATATATTTTGTAGAAAACTAGAAGAGAATTATATTATTAAAATAGTACTAATGAAAAATCAATTGATAGTATTTTTACCTTACCACTCCAAATGCTTCTTTTCTGTGTTAGTAGTCAAAGTAAAAAAATTGACTAAACGCTTTCTAGAATGTGTTGTATTTAAAAATTGAGCTAGTAATGTTTATTGTTGCAAGAAAATTATATGGTAAACGCAAAACACCGTACATTTCTCAAACAGCAGCAACCACTAGTTCTGATAATTTATGGTTTGGTTTGTATCTTTTATGAGAATGCAGTTTTAGTCCCAATGTATATTTTCCGTAGTCAGCTAAATAAAGTATTTGATACATTTTGTTGCGCTCCAAACGCGTCACACGAACACGTTCTTGTGTACCCGCGGTGCCGGGGGAGATACTCCGCAACTCGCCCCGCGGGAGAGACATGCTTCCAGCGCGATACGCAAGACATCAAGCAGGCGCTTTTTAGACCAGACGCCCCAGCCCCTCGGGAAGCCCCATCGGAGGAAGCCGGTGACGATTGGTTGAAACCGGCCGGACTTGGCCGCTCTGGGGTTCGGTTGTTGATATTTGATGAACTTCAAAAGGAGTCGCCCAATAACGGAAGCATGAACAAGGAAAAAGGAGTAAAAAGTAGGGTTGTATTGATATGTCCATTGTTTGCTTAATTTCAATCGACCATCATCTCTCACATATATATGAGGCGGCTGACTTCCCGTACAAGCAAAGGACTTCTACAAGAATTACAATTCGCAATCTAAGGCGGATACTATCTCCTAAACTAGGCAAGTTTCGGTCGGCTTCGTACCGAACCCAGACCCAAGCGTCCTTTTCCGGCTCCTTTAGGAAGTCGCCTTTTATCCTTCCGCGTTGACCTCAAACTTGCCTTCCCTTCACGCTTGAATCGACTTGATTTCAAGGTCCTTGGGCGTCTCGCGAGTCCCGAATTCAGCTGGCCGCCAAGTCCTTCTTGACCTGCCATTCCTCAGATTTCTGGGAAGTCAATTTTGCATACTCCTTTTATTGCCGACTCCATTTGAGTCGGCTCCTTTATTGACGCTCCTTTTCTGTCAGAAGCAATGGAGCTGATATCTAGCACAGGAATAGGTGGTCCATCAAATGAGATAACTCCTTTAGCGAGGACTCCTTTAGCGAGGACTCCTTTAGTGGTGACTCCCAGCTTTGCCGGATTCCCTATCCAGATTTGCAACTTTTGTCCTGGTTCTTATCGTGGCCATAGAATTTGCATACTAACTCGGATGAAAATGAGCCAAAATATCAAACTTGTTCGCCTCGACGAGACAAGCAACTCAGGCGGGCTAATTCTCAAAACAAATCGCCCTTGATTGTTTTCCTGGTCCTTTTCCTCTGAGGTGCTTTTCCGGGTTGCCAATCCTTCCCGGGTGAGTCCTGCACCTAGAGCTGACAACCTGCCAAAAATGGGTGCTAACATATTTATTTTATGACTATTAATGTTACAAATAGTAGATCTAATTCCCTACTTTCATGAGTGCACAGGTTTTGTGGGAATGGCGTTGTCCTATGGTCTTTCCCTGAATATGGCATTTGTTTTCTCTATTCAAAACCAATGCCTCCTTGCGAATCAAATAATCTCGGTGGAAAGGCTGAACCAGTACATGGACATACAGAGTGAAGCAGCAGAAGTTGTGGAAGAAAATCGACCGTCACCAGATTGGCCCCAAGATGGAATTGTGGAGATTAGAGATTTGAAGGTAATCAAATGTAACTATTTACATGTACAGGTTAGTAGGTTACAAGGTAAAATCCTATTAACACTTCTAACAAATTTATGTGATTGGTTTGCATTTGACAGATTAGATATAGGAAAAATGCTCCCCTTGTATTGCATGGAATCACTTGCAAGTTTGAAGGTGGAGATAAGATTGGTATAGTTGGTCGAACAGGAAGTGGCAAGACAACGTTAATTGGTGCATTGTTTCGTCTTGTTGAACCTGCTGAAGGGAAAATAATTATAGACTCCGTGGACATCAGTAAGATAGGCTTACATGACTTGCGTTCGCGTGTGGGTATCATTCCGCAGGATCCAACACTTTTTCAGGGTACAATAAGATACAATCTAGATCCTCTTGGGCAATTCTCAGATCAACAGATATGGGAGGTAAGATGTACACAGCTATTTATGTTGAATTTTCTCATCTTACCCAATGATTCAGATAAGATTACCATGAAAAGTTGTTACAGTGAAAGAAACTGATGTAATGTTTAGTCATGAGGCAGTCCTCTTAGTATTATGGCAATACAGCTTAGTTGCTGTGACAATAAACCTAACAATTTCAGAAAGTCACCTTTCTCATCAATAAACTAGATTGCTTGGGAGGATACAACTTTTCATTGTTAGTAGGAATAGGCACCCAAGTTCGAGTTAAGAATTCAAACTTAGCTAGGCTCAGGGTCCCCTTTTCTCTTTTATGTCATATATACATTTCAAAAGGTATCACTAAAGGGGTTACTCCATTTGTTATTGTTGTTCAGGTTCTTGAAAAATGCCAACTTATTGAAGCTGTCCAGGAGAAGGAACAGAGATTGGATTCACATGGTAGGAAACTTTACTTCCTCTATACTTTGGTTGCTGTAATTCATTTTCTTAAACTAGCAAATTGGGCAAAACAGAAAACTCTGCTCTAGCCATTTCAGGAATTCAAAATAGGTGTCAAATTACATGTGCCACTAAATATGTCAAACTGTTAGTAATGTGCTGTTTGAAATTATTTCATTCATTAGTACTGATCAAGATCTTGTCATTATAGTGACGGAAGACGGGTCGAACTGGAGCATGGGCCAAAGGCAGCTCTTCTGCCTCGGGCGCGCACTTTTGAGAAGGTGCCGGATCTTAGTTCTTGATGAAGCCACAGCCTCTATAGACAATGCAACAGACGCGTTCCTTCAAACAACGATCCGTACGGAATTTAAATATTGCACCGTCATTACAGTTGCCCACCGTATACCAACAGTTATGGACTGCGACATGGTATTGGCAATGAGTGACGGTATGTTTCTCTTAATTAATGGAAATGTCGTTATCTGTTTATACTTGTCAACTCATCGTGCCGTTGACCCGAACCGACTAATCTGGAATATATGAATAATACTTGAAACTGAATGTATTGTGGAACTTTCCCACTACTAATGACCTATCTGTGAACACTTGCAGGGAGAGTAGTGGAGTTTGACAAGCCTACAAAGCTCATGGAAACCGAAGGATCTCGCTTCCGCGAGCTGGTCAAGGAGTATTGGTCGCACACATCCAACACAAATATTTAGAAGAGACTGCCGAATTTGTTGCTACAGCTTTCCAAGTGGCTTCCCAGATCCCCACGGTTGATTAATTCTTGTGAATCTGGTGACACTAAATAATGCAAACCTGTCTTGGCTGTGGACTTGTCCTCTTGCCTCCACTCAGGCTGAGGTGATGCTTCTGCAATTCAATCGCCGGTCACCGGTTCTGCCTCAAACCGTCCACGCATCAATTCCCATCGAATGAGCCCAATCACCACCGAATGGTATCAGCAGCCAGATCCCAACATATAACAAGGGACGAATGCATGTCTGGGAAAAACATAGAATAGGGGAGCATCTTGTAGAGAAGTTTGATATGTTCTCAGTCGACGTGATTTTTTTTATGTTGATCACATGCCTGTTTAGAATCGAAAAGGACTGTCAGTGTTTTTTTTTTTTTTGTACAATAGAGCTATTATATTAACAAATGGCTGGAAACACATCACGTAGCCACAAAATTCTGGCAGTCAAGGGTACAAATTTAGCAAGATGTAATTGGAACTTTAAGTTGTAGGTTATACAAGAAATAGGCGGTCTGAGTACGGTAAAATTGTTTTATCCAAGAACTTAAAAGGCTACTTCAAAAACAACCTGAGGCGACTTACGAATGAACAATTCTCATTTGCAATGCTAGGGGCCTAGGGGGTTGGGGGAGCAGGTCGCAGGTAGTAGATCTTGGAGTTTGTTCAACATAAAAGTCTGGACATAATTTGCCTTCAAGAGCCATTACCTCCGTCTCAAAGTATAACATGTTTTAGCTTTTTTTGATTCGGATGTACCTAGACGTGTTCCAGTGTGTAGATTCACTCATTTTAGTCCATTTTTTTCCGAAATGGGAGCATAGCCCCAACCTCTGCATCATGATGATACACACAACTTTTATATATATAAAAAATCAAATGTATCCAAGTATCAACCCGAATTATTACAATCACGGATCAGCCAAAGTGGCAACATGAATCAACCACCTAAAAAAGGCTCATAACCAAAGACTACACATGTTGAAGTCTTGTAGAGTGCTGCCAGCCACCCTGAGACAAGATAGCCCGCACGACCGCCAGCAAACGGGTGCAACCAGTATCCATAAGCGCCCTTTGGTCCTCTGGTAGAGAAAGCACCACATGTGTACCACCTGCAAAAAATGAGCAGCTCCAACCTTGTTAAAAACAATATCATTTGGGTAATTTCAAATTTCCCAAACAAAAGCACAAGTGCCAATGCGAATGTTGACTTTTGTTTTCTTATCTACTCCATTAAGCCAATTGCTAAATAAGTTATCTAAACTTGTCGGATGAGACATATTAAAGGTAAAATGAATAAGTCTCCAAATATATTTAGCGAATGGCAAGATATGAACAAATGTTCCACAAACTCCTTTGTTTGACAAAAAACACATTGTTTACACCCATTCCATCACCTACGAATAAGATTATCTTTAGTTAGTAAAACTTTATGTTGTAGAAACTACATGAAAATCTTTATTTTTAGAGGTACCTTCAATTTCCAATGATATTTGTGCAAAAAGGGGTATGCCCATGCATGAAATCTAAATACATGGATTTAATAGAGAACCTCCCATTTGGAGTTAAGTTCCATTTGAACTCATCTGCTTCATCTGACCTCTCGAGACCCATCAATCTTTCAACTAGTTGTAACCAAGAAATCCACTTGTCGCCTATTAAAGACCGTCTAAATTCAATGTTCAATTGTGCTATAAAATATTTGGAACCAAAACATTTTTCCGTCTTGCAGTATTATAAAGCGAACGGTATTGAGTAGCTAGTGGTTTATTTCCCAGCCACGTATCTTCCCAAAACCGAGTCACTGGTCCATTACCAAATGTAAAAGACTCTATTTTAAATAACTCATTTTTCAACTTCATAATTCCCTTCCAGAAAGGAGAGTAGGATTATTTTCTTCGCGAGACCTTTTACTCCACTTGAGCCAAAGTCTTTGTCCCTAAATATTTACTAGAAATCAGCTCTTGCCAAACTCCCTCCTCATGAAGAATTTTGAACAACCATTTACTTAGGAGACACTTATTTTTTTATCCAGGACCTCAATACCCAACCCCCTTGATCTTTTGGAACTATATTCCATTTTGTGAGCCTATACTTTCTCTTTTTCTGATCACTTTGCCAAAAGAACTGAGAGCGAAAAAATTCAAGTCTTTTACGCACCCCCGACTGGAATCTCGAAAAAAAGAGTAGAAACATGGGGAGACTTGTAAGAACCAAATTTATTAGAACAAGACGATCCCCATATGAGAGCATATTCCCTGCCCAACACCCTAGTTTTCTTTTCAAATCTATCTTCAGTCATTTTCCGTTCCTTATTCAACAATTTGCGATAATGGATAGGAATATCTAAGTACCTAAATGGTAAGGTACCCACCTCACACCCAAAAAAATTTCGGTACTCTTTCGGCACCTCCTTAGCTTTGCTAGAGCAATAAAGTTCACTCTTATGAAAATTTATTTTAACCCCAGTGAGTTGCTTGAAGATAGATAAAATAAGTTTCACATTGACGGCTTTCTCAAGATCATGCTCAAGAAACAAATAGTGTCGTCAGCATATTGTAATATTGAGATCCCCACCCTCAATCATATGAGGTATAAGAGACCCAACCTGCCCATCCTTTTGCTCTTGCAACTAGAACAACCAACTAATCGGCCACAATACTAAACAAAACTGGCGACATCGGATCTCCTTGTTTGAGCCCTTTTAAAGTTTGGAAATAATGACCAATAGCATCATTCACCTTAATCCCAACACTTCCGCCCTGCACAAAACGCCCCACCCAATCACACCACTCAGGGTCAAAACCCTTGATCTGTAGTGCTTGCTGGAGAAAGGACCATTTAACTTTATCATACGCATTTTCAAAGTCAATCTTACAAAGGACACCATTCATTTTCTTCCGCTGAATTTCATGAATGGTTTCGTGTAGGACAACCACCCCTTCAAAAATGTTCCTACCCGGAATAAAAGCGGATTGCATAGGACGTATTACTTCTGGGAAATGGACAAAACATGATTCGTCCCTACCTTTGTGAAAATTTTAAAACACACGTTTAAGAGACAAATAGGTCTATATTGCTCAACACGACTCACATCCTATTTTGTGGGCAGCAAAGTTATTACCCCTAAAATGTAATTTGAAAAGAGGAAGGTCTCTCCACATTTAAGTTGATGAAATATTGCCATTAAGTCAAACTTTATGACATCCCAAAATTTTGGTAAAATTCCGCCGGAAACTAACCACTATATTGAAATGTCTAAAACATCTTATATTTGGAACTGAGGGAGTATATGATTAGAACATCAAGCCGGTTGTTGGTCATTCGGGTGGCTTATTGGTGGCTGTCAGATCAGTCCTGTTCGCTGTAGAACATAAGGACCAAGGAGATTTTTTTGTTAGCTGTATTGTTAGGGATCTGGTTTCTGATGCACACTGGGGGATCATTACCATCTATGTTCCAGTTCAGTCGGATAGGAAAATGATGCTTTCTATCCTAACATTACGGATAAAGTCTGAGAGCTCAAGTGCCTATCTGCTTAGGAGGTGATCTTAATCTCCTTCGTTACGACAACGAAAAAACCAGAGGTGTCCTTCGTCGCTCTCCAACGTTCGAATTCAACACAGTGAGAACCAAAAGACTTAAAGACAGTGGCATTCTTCGAATTGATGAGAAGCAGCAGACTATACAACAACAATCTTCCAAGATTGCTTCAACTTTAATCCCCATCCAGATCAAGAGTCATCTCAATATATAGCTTGCTTGGAAGAGGCACTCGGGCGTTAGCATGCCAGCTACCTCCCAACATGGTGCTCAAATTGTTCTTCTCTCAGACAATGTCCGAATTCAGTCTTCACGAACTTCCTTGCCATGTGACAGCAATAGTCATGCACCGTAGTCATGCGCCGTAGCCACTAGATGCACCGTAGTCATTCACAGTCTATGCTATCCGGATTTTTATGACATGTATAATGGTTTTATCTTAGCAATGCCACATATGATGATTGCTGATTTGGATGACACATAAACGAAAAAAAGAAAGATGTTTGCATTCTCTTATGTAAGAGATGATCTCTTAACAACAATTGTCTCACCACATATTTAGGATATCTTTGATAAGACTAAAAAATAACTCATTGTATAACATGTTTTATTGACATATTTATATTAGGTGGCGGTTTTAAGATAATACAGACTTATCTATCATTGTACATACCCTTAACAAGCGCCTCAGCTGAGCTGATAGTTTTGGTTCAAAGTCCAGACAGGGAAATGTGCGTTACTTGGAGTTAGAGTGTTGCAGCCTGAGATCTTCTCGAGGTTTAGAACCTGCCTGTGGTAGAATGTTTATGTGGGTGGTTGTATCCCCAATCCATTAGAGTTAAAACCTCAGATTTGACACTGATATTTCTCATTTAGGCCGAATATTCTTCAGTGGGAGGCGACGTTCCCGTCGACAGTGAGGCGACTGTGATGACTTCGCCAATCAAGACTCGACCCACCGGCTCAGTCTTTCGGAGATGCTTATAAGAGGGTTATGGTGTGTGCGTGCGTTCATAGGGTGCGTTCATAGGGTCAGGGTCAGGGGTTAGGGTGTGTAGTGTGGCTCGGGTGCAGTGTATGTGAGCGTCTGTTTATACTGTGTTTCAAAAACAAAATCTCCTCGAGGCCGAACCAAACCAGTTTGGCCACTTGCCGGCTCGGCTCGACCAGCACCGGACGCACCCGAGCCACACTACACAAACACAAGCAAAACGGCGGAGGCCGTCACGGTATTGCGCACCCATCGGCCGCTCCGCCTCACCTCACTGCCCCGCCTCCGATCTCACGCTGCCGCCGTCTCGCCCCACCCGGCCGCCGCACGCCCGCCCCGCTCGCGGCAGCCATGCCCAGCTCGCCCAAGCTCTTCTCCACCTCCGCCGCCGCCGCCTCCCGCCGCTCCTCGCTCCGCCGCCTCCTCACCTCGCCGGCCTTCTCCGCCGCCTGCCTCCTCTTCGGCCTCGCCGGCTTCCTCGCCGCCGCGGTCACCCTCTCCCGGTCGCCGTCCCCGGACCCGGCCCGCGGCCGCTGCCCCGACTCCTCCCGCCCGCTCTCCGTCTCCGTCGCCTGGGACCGGCGCCCCGAGGATGCCGGGGGTAGCGGCGAGCTCCCGGCGGAGCTCGCCACCGGATCGCGCGGCAGGCACAAGGTCATGGCCTTCGTCGGGATCTTCACCGGCTTCGGCTCCGTCGGCCGCCGCCGCGCGCTCAGGCGGACGTGGCTGCCCGCGGATCGCCAGGGTCTCCTCCGGTTAGTTGCTGGTATCACAGCTTCCTAGTCCGTGTTACTCGAGATCTAGATATAATTTAGTGTTGAACTGCTGAGTTGGTTGCTTACGAACTTACCTACCATGGTGACACTTGGTGGTGTACTGCTGATAAGTATTGGGTAGTCATTTTCCGTCTGTCCATTTCTGTGGTCCAGATTTTACAATGGGGTACCAAAATCTTTTTCAATTGGCAGATAATTTCCAGCCTCTTTCATAAATATTGCTGGTTAGTTTTTCATACATATGTAAATCTCATCTCATGGACCATATGGATACTGGTTTCTATTGATTCCCACTTTGCTCGATTTTGCTTTTGAGTTATCTGTTTTTTGTGTGTGTGTGTGTGTGTGTGTGCGTGCATGGTTTTTGAGTTATCTGCTTGGTGGCATTAGTATTGCCAAGTATTCTGCAATGTGTACTTCTACTTTCGTAGACAGAAGGTTTGCTAGTTACTCATGGTTGTAGTGGAATCATGCTACTATTCTAGAAAAGTGATTGATCCTTCTGAATTGTAAGACTTTGTCTCACTAGTACTGATAAATAACATTCATTATTTCGCTTCTTGAGTTCAAAGTACTCTAATGTGCATGAACTTGGATAATCAATTTAATGCACATGTAAATTTGCAAACACAAGTTGCCGTCTAGTGATGAACCCGCCCCAGCTCTGCTGTAGCTTGTAAGCATCGACTAATTTGTATTCATTTCGTTCTCTATGTATGACCATGCTTGATGATAATCATGACCCCTGGTTTTAATTTTGGTTTACTCTGGTTATGATGTTGCCTGAGTGCTCTTCCAATGATTGCATTTTTGGGTCACTGCAATGCAGGTTGGAGGAAGCTACTGGTCTGGCATTCAGATTTGTGATCGGCAAAAGCAATGACAAGTTTAAGATGGCAGCTCTTGAAAGAGAGGTTGAAGAGTATGATGATTTTGTGCTTTTAGATCTTGAGGAGGAGTATAGCAGGCTTCCATACAAAACGTAAATATATTATAACCATTATCTTATCGTTGTGCTATCACTTCATATGGAAACTGATCTGATCTTATCTTTTAGTTTAGCTTACTTTAAGGCTGCGTACACGTTGTTCGATTCTGACTTCTATGTTAAAGCCGATGATGACATTTACTTGAGACCAGGTGAGTGGTGAACTAACAATATCCAAGATATATTCTCTTAGTGGCTTTGACCAACATACTCATTTTGTTTCTGCTGGCATCACCAATTTCTGTTCTGCAGACAGACTTTCCTTGCTTTTGGCTAAGGAGCGTCCACATACACAAACATACATCGGATGCATGAAAAAGGGGCCTGTTTTTACTGATCCCAAATTGAAATGGTTAGCTTCTTTTCCATAATTCCATATTGCTTTTCCTGGGGAATATTGAAAGAATGTCTAACTCTGAGAAGCAATACCTGCAGTAACAAACTAAATATGTTGAAAGTAGCTAATACTGCAAAAACCTGATTTAGACGTGAATTTTATTTCTACAGCATAAAAATAGTCCATCAAACTTTAGACTTATGGTCTCAGAAGTATTTGTGTTCCAGGTTCATAATAGAATGGTCACATCTTATTGTCGGAAACCACAATTATTGGCATTGTTTGATAAGCAAGGAGCTGTGCCGACAATTATCCTTGTTTCACCTCTTAACTGTTTCTCTGCATTGATTGTACGACTACCTGCTTTACCTCCCAAGATGCATGGAAGTAGTGTGTCCAAATGTTTAACGGATTGGTCTAGTGGGCAACATTTGTTGTAAGGGCCTAAATTTGTTTTCTCTACACTCAGTGGTGATAACCGTTTTGCATGGGTTCTAATACTTATGTATCTGGATGGTTTTTCATGGTTAAGTTCTTAGCTACCCTAGATATGTGATGTCTGGAGAAAACAATTGCGCTTGAGGATTGGAAGGGAAATTGCATTCCTTTGCATGGAATGAGTCTACTGAATTCTTTATAGGAGGTTATAATGCACCTGCATCGTGAACTCTTGACAGCTAATTCTGGATATCAATTCTGTTAGAATTGGTGTGGAATCGAAGAAAATTCATGTTCGCTATCCTTTAGTGGCTAGCATCTTGTCAAGTGATGTTCCCTCTGATCCAATGTTTTGGTCAAATATTTTTAAATTTGACTGCTAATATATATTTTTACGTTCGGATGAACTTATAAGATAACGTTCCAGTGTGAAAAATGTAGTAAGTATTGTCATGGTATTGCAAGTTTCTTGTGTTTCATTAGCAGAAGTGAATGGAATTGCTTCTTGAAACGTTAAGTTCCTTACTTTTACATACATTAGTTTCAGAAAAGAAAGCGTAGCGCCATCAGTGGGTACAAATGTTATCACCCAACCAGTCGTAGCAGGCCTAAGTGATGTTGGAGAAAGTTTTATGATGACCCCTCTATTCATTATTTGAGGGAAATTAAGGAGCTTGTTAGTCCCCAAGTGATTATGGTATATGATACCTAGTGCCTAGCATGTACATGTACGTGGTAGCAACTTGGTTATGCGTGGCTATATCGCACAGTGCAAAAACAACCTTTTCAAGCATCCAAAACTGAACATATCTAGCATATCTGTAGTTAAGGATAGAAACTAGCTTACTTGGAATTTGGCTCAGCCAAGATTGGCTAGCTAACCGCCTAACCCGTTAAACCTACATGTGCGATATGAGTAATTGGCCAAACATGGATGGCATGACCGCATGAATCAACATATGTGTTGATGTGAATTGTGCCATGAGTTCCTAAACCTGCATATGTCTGTTATTTAGGTTGACAACCTTACAATTTGATCTGATCATATCTCTAAACTTCTATATTAGTATCATTTGGATGGGAATTTGTAACTCAGTCTGCTATTAGCTAAACATTGACGGTTCTATTAGTTAGATTGCTAACCTTGCAATTTATTTTGATCCCTGAAGTTAAACAGTTTCCTCCACTACTAGCATCCTTGCGGAAGTGGTAGTAATACTGTAGTCACCTAAATTACTATGGGGATGGTATACTAAGATATATCAAACACGACATCAGTACTTGGGTAGCTCCTCTGACCAAGATTTAGGACTACGAGAACATATGTTGTTGGGAAATGTGTGGTTATGGCTGTGCTTAATTGCAGAACAATTGAATTGTATCTGGGCAAAAGAATTTGCTGTGTTTTTTTTTCCGAAAAGCAGGAAGTGTCCCTGGTCTCTGCATCAATTTATGCACACGGCCATAAAGAACTTGCTGCGTGGCATCCAAAAACAGTGCCACAAGATTAAACTACTGGCTGACAATGTCACCATGAGGGTAATTAGTCAGAACAAGACCGAATTGCAATCAAGGGACCTAATGATATTACAATTCAAACTTAGAGAAGATGCCAGAACGAACTTGCTAGTTTACATAACTAGTTGATACAAACATGCAAAGTTAAAGACCTAACAAATGGGATTGCACAGTTTGGGATTTGAGCAGCATAAAGTGTACACATTTAGGTACGTAGAGGGTAATTCGCTCCATAGGTTGTTCATATATATTAGCTGATACTTCACGTCTCCAAGTGGGAGATCATACTGTGTTATGTGTAGCAAATTTGTGCCTACCCATTTTGTTTGATCTTGCTCATTTAACGAATGCAGGTATGAGCCACAGTCTTTCCTACTTGGATCGGAATACTTCCTTCATGCGTATGGGCCTATATATGCTTTATCAGCTGATGTGGTGGCAAGCTTGGTTGCACTGAGAAATAACAGGTAAGCTACTGGTTCACCTTCTCGTAGTGCAACTAGCAATCTCAAACTTGCCATCTTACACAAGCTTTTGTAATTGTACTAGCTAATATCTATCACATCTATCCGAAAATATAAGATGTTTTGGTAGGCTAAAATAGCCTACCAAAATGTCTTATACTTTGGGCCGGAGGTAGTATCTTTTTTATCTTAGGCGCGTCTAATGGTATCAAAAGTTAGCTAGGTACCATAAGACGAATTATTGGAAAATTCTATTGAATGTGGCGCTGACTAGTGGCCCTGGGCCATATTTTAGTGGCGCACGAGTGATCTTTGGATGGTACAGAGCAATTCGCCTTTACTACTTGGCAATGCGCTTTGAACGTCAATCTGAAAACAAATCTTGATGCTGAACATTCTTCCCAGATGCCAAAATATTCTGATATCAGTTATTGATGGTCGAAATTCTGTGATGCCGATAGCATAGGCCAAATCGTGAAACTTATATCTGAGTATCTGATATGGATAGGGCTTATGGTCATGTCTCTTTCACCTATTAGTAAATGATGTAGCTAGGCAAACTTCCCCTTCCCTTTGTCTGGCCAAAAGTAGATCAGTGAGAAAGAGTGGAAATTGGTCAGATTATGTTAAGGTCAGTACCCCTTAAGCCTATAGTAGGCTACAGTCGTAGCAAGGAAATTGGTAGCTTCTGTTCAGAAATATTGCTTTTTCTCACATAGGCGCACTATCAAATTTCCATTGTTATCTAACCTCAAACTGAGTCATGTAATTTTTAATAGATTCTTACCTATATTTGTGCAGTTTCCGAATGTTCAACAACGAGGATGTTACTATTGGATCCTGGATGCTTGCTATGAATGTTAACCATGAGAACACACATGCTCTCTGTGAGCCTGAGTGTACACCATCCTCAATTGCTGTTTGGGACATTCCAAAATGTTCAGGTTGATTTCTATCTTTGGGTGGCTTTATTCAAGTAAAAGTTCAATATCTGATTTGGGTTTTTTCACATTCATATGTATTATTTGTGCCTATTCGACCAATTGGATAACATGTGTAGTGCCATCATATTGTACTTACATTACTTCGATCGACAGCAACATCATGGGTGCTAACATGTTTCTCTATCTGCAATGCAGGGCTATGCCACCCAGAGGTAAAGATGCTAGAGCTTCACCGGAGAAAAGAATGCACAGGTGGTCCAGCTGAGGTAGCTGAATCCGATGACGAATGAGTTTCAGTCTGGACAAGCAACTATGGACCAGGCGACATGATGACACACACAATGGTTGACCCCTAATAGATTCTTGGAGTGTACTCATTTGATTCGATCACCAGGTACAATCATTGCCACTTTGCCGGTAATGCCGCTGAGGAAGCCTACAGCCACGATCCAGGCGCCATACCATACCATGTCGTCCTAACTCCAGCACGGCCTGCCCTACTCCATTCCCGTCACATTCTTATCTGCTTTATCAAGCAGAACTGCATTACAAACTAGCACACCAAATACACTCTGCTTTCACTGACAAAACTTTGTTGTATAAAAGAATGCATTACAAACTAGTAGCACACCATGCACTTTGCTTTTGGCGAAGATGGTATAAATCAGCTCTCTTTTTTAAAGATCTGGATTGCTCAATCGATTTTCTTCTTGCTGCGATACCTTTTCTTGAGTTCCCTACCACAGCTATGCTATCTCCGGCTAGAGATGATGCCGCAATGAATAGGAAGGTTCCTCCTACTCCTAAGGATGATGATGGGTCTTGTAGCTGTCTGGATCTTGTTAGTCCAAGAACAGCTAAGAATAGCTCTCTCCACTTGCGCCTTTGCGTTAGCCACTTGCAATGTATTCACTCCCTTGTATTTAAGATGTGGTAGTTCAGATTCGGCCGTCAAATCGACCACATCAATCACTGTCCGAATGGGCTGTCTACCTGTAGAATCATATCCATCAAACACTTCGGTGAAAATTGGACAAACCTTTAATAATTGGGGTCATATTTGCAACGGACTGCAACTATTGAGGAAAATTACAGAAAACTACAACTTTTAAGTACATATTGGACAAAACATAAATCATTCAGTTAGCTCATTTAAGGTAGCTTCTTCACCGTATAACAGCATTGTATTTCTAAATGGCTGAGAATCCAAAAAGTCCTGCATTTCTGAATAATTGAGAATCCAAAAAATCCGGTACATTCTTTCTTCAGATCGAAGTAGTCATCATAGTCTTTAACACAAATGCACAATGTTCTTGAACACGTACCTCTTCGTTCTAAACCGCTGGCGAAAATCACGATAATTCTTTGTTGGGTTCTACGAAAAAAAAGTCATTAAACAACACCACATGACTCACTGTTCTTCGAAGATTTATGTTGGCTAGCTGTCCCGCCCTTGATCCTCCGTATTTGGGAGTGGCTTTCAACTCCTCTTGTGCAGCTACCAGAACATTGAGACCAATTTGATTCTCCTCCTCATCGACTGCAAGATTGGCGTTCTCTTGCATCGTTTGGTGAAATATAATCTCGTCGCTACTATCCACAGCCTATTGAATAACAATGAAAGAATAAACCACGCAATGAATCAACAATGACTTGTTGGCAAACAGATGAACACCTTGCGTGCGGCCGTGCGGGCGGGAGGGATATAGTGGAGGTGTCGGCGCAAAACGGCAACTTGAGCCATCAATGAGTCGGATTGTGGATTCCCGGCAGTCAGTTCACAGCGAGACGACGATGGTACGAATCGCCGGCTAGAGGAAATTAGAGTATGGGTTGATGGGTGGGGGGAGGTGGGCAAATGACCACCGGCCCCATGTCTATGACAGACAGACAGACCCGCCTGTCAGAGGCTTGTCCGGCACCACCGAGCGGGTCTCCAAACTTGGGGTCTCCTGGGGTCGGTGCCGGATAGAATTTGGATCTTCCCTATGGGGTGGCGTTGTGCCGGTTTTTCTGTTCGTACTCACATTGGCCTTTGGGCTGCTTTCAGGCCGTCCGGTGAAAATTCTCTTAGGACGTGTTTGGTAGCCCACCGAGTCCCCAGCCAAGCCCTGGGGGTGCAAATTTCGGCCATTTGGTTCCCTGGGCTGGCTCGCGTTCCTGCACCGCACGAACCTTAAAGCATCCTCGGGCCAGGCCCGATAGGAACGGCCGAATCGGCCGTTTCAACTGAGCCACCCTCGGCTGCTCTGTTCCTCGTGTAGGGAAGGGGAACGCGAGCCGAGTTTGGCCAACGTCGGAGATGGCGTGAGCTCGCGCGCGCAGGCAAAAAAGCGGCGGGACAAATTTCAGTCACCGCCCATCGATTTCGCTCGTCTATTTCACCCCCTCTGCCTCACCGCCGGAACTCCCACCACCATCCCCCCTTCGAGCTCTCTCCTTTGCAGTTTTCGCAGACGAGCGGCGGCTACTCCTCCGGCGGTCAGTGCTGGTCATCGGTGGCAAACAATCTTCGTCCTCTTCTCCGGAATGTCCTCCGCCTCCTCCTCCTCGTCCGTTGCTTCCCCGGCTGTCTGCAGCTTCAGTGTAAGTCCTCTCCTCTGTTTCTGCCCTAGATCTGGTAGGATGTGGTAGTATCTGGTGGATCTAAGTAGTATGTGCTAGTATCTGGTAGATCAGAGTAGTATGTGGCTAGTATGTGGTAGTAGATCCTGATGCGGTGGTTCATTAATCTTGTACTTCATTCTTAGCTCTTGATGTGGTAGATTTTGATCTAGTAGTCACATGATGCTTACTTCTATGCGCTTCATCTGTGTTCTATGATCTTGTAGGACCCTGATCTTTCCTCCACGTCTGTGCTGCCTTTGCCCGCGAAGCCGATGCGGTACATACCGACGCCGGATGGGTTCGTCGCAGATCAAAGGGCAAAGGCGCCTTATGGGTTCCTCGCACTGCAAAGGGATAAGAACGTGCCAATGCAGTGGCCATCTGCATTGTCCACCTTTGTCCTCACTAGGATGCCCGAGCTCATCAAGAATGGGCTCAATCTTGACAGGGCCATCAAAGACAAGAGTTTGGACAACATTTGCAAAGATGTTCTCCTATTCTACGGCGCCATGGTGACCAACACCCAGTTGTACAATTATCTCAGGAAGTGGAGGTACAGGTGGACACATCTCCGCAATTTGGCACAAGTTGAAGGAGTGGAATGGCGTGAGGAGTCCAAACTTTCTACATGTACGATACAACATTCCTGAAGCATGTCACTGTAAGTTTCCGCAATTCAGCTTGTTCAGTTCTTCCTACTCTCGACCTGATGTGTCCCGGGATAACAGCTCCATCATTTCAGGCTCACCCCAAGGACGAGTGCTTCATCAACACGCCAATTGAAACTATGACCAGATGAAGATCATCTTCGCAGACCACGTGTGCACAATCCTCTCGCGGTCAACATGCTCCACCTTGCTCTTAGCTACCTCATGGATCATGAAGAGGAACGTCGCCTATCTTGTCGGGAATGATGCAGACAGGAAGATGTGGTACTACTCCTACTATCGCACCCTCTTCCGGGCGATGGGGTGCTGATGTTGTTGCTACTGATGTGCTTGCTGTTATGCCCTCTATTATGTCCCCTAGTGCGTAGAACTTTCTAAAACTGATGCCAGATTTGTATATTTTGCTAGACGGTATAGTGAACCCCTCAGATGATGAACTTGTGCTGCGAGACGGTATACTGAACCCCTCAGATGATGAACTTGTGTTGCGAGGCGGCATCACCAGCAGTTCTTGTGCTGAATTTGTGATGCACCATCTATTTTGCTAACTAGTAACATGTTTAGTTCAAGCGTATGATTCCCTGAACATTGTTGGTAACTTTGGTATGTTCACCACTCAGGAAACATGGTAACCACATCATGACATTTGCATGTAACCAAACAACATGAAACTAGCTCTGTGAACCACACACACATGCAACCAAACAGCGCGTAGTTGCAATTTTGCATCCAGCCGAACGAGATTGGACAGAACATTCTTGGCAACCAAATGGGTTGCACAACACGACCAGGCCACGTTTCTCCGGGGCCAGGCCCAACGAGCCATGGAGACAGGAGGCCCAAAAATGATGTGGGTAACCAAACACGCCCTTATTGAGTAATTTGTGCTTTGTGAAATTTTCTTAATCTTTCCCGGTCCGTTTCATGCAACACATACTCAGCTGTCAATCATCGAGGTGCTCACTGTTAGCCTCTCCTGGCCGTTTAGCTGCCCCAGTTTGTCTGTCGTTGTCACGGGCTTTGCTCTCACGGGTGACCACAAGCGACTAGTCTCGGACAGGATGAGCATCAGAGCGAGATTTGTGCATCGTCTTTTTCGAAAAGCTCCTACCACACATGACCCAGCGAGGCGAAAGTTCCTCTATTTATCAATTTTCATTTTCAAACTACATATCATTTGATGCATCAAAACAGCTTGCAACGAGTAACACATAATTAAGTAGACCATATTATTCGAAAGAGAGTTGCCGTGATTTTTGTCTTCGGCAACGTAAACATAGCATCAACCCAGAACACTGATCAACCCAGCTGAACAAATAATAATAATCGATTGATTGATAATGGACGATGCCGGATGAATGGATGGCTAGCTGTGGAGGATGGCCGGGTGGCAGAAGGCGCCGTTGAGCCAGCCGTCGGTGATCTGCTTGTAGGCGGCCTCGGTGAGGTGGATGCCGTCCCAGCTGAGGTGCGACGCCGGGCTGGCGCAGGCGGAGGCGCCCGACATCCCGCACCGCGCGCTGTTGGCGTAGTTGTACTTGCCACCGCCGGAACCGCAGCATGCCTCCACCACCGAGCTGAATCCTGCAACACAAACAACATTTTTACAATCTTCTCAGGCTAAGACATTCGTGATTTCGTGTACGCTGGTGGTTTCCTTCTCGCCATTGTTTCTTGTTCGCTGAGATCTACATGATGACGCCGAATATTCGTGGTTTCGTACGCTAGCTGAGCTAGCTTCCGAGGGTTTCCGTTCGAGAACGTGAGGGAGCAGTGGCGAGACATGTGTTTGGTTGGGGGACACTGGCTGTTCTCTCAGCAGATGTGCAGATTAAACAAAAAGTGGCCACCAAATTGGCGGATCTACCATTATTATTATTATTTCCCCATAATTGGATGTCTGTAGCTCACGATCCTGGATGTATCCTACCAAATTGCCATTATAAAACCGCTCGTCAGTGACTCCGGCCAGGAGGGTGCACGGACCGTGTCTTGTCGGACGACGGACCACGATCTCGATCTTCCCCCTACACGCCGCCGCCGCCGGACAGGAGCACGCTCGGCCACGTTCCCATGCACGGCGCTGGCTGGCCGGAGCGGCAACGGGAGGAATCCCCGCCGGCCGGCGACACATGTGGTGGCCACCAGCACTGCCGGTTTACTGCTCGACCGTAAGTGCACGGGTTGTAATCACGGAACAATCCTGTGTATTTAATCCAAGCACGTTGCTTGTCCCGTGCTTGCATTACTGCTGCTACTGTACTCTTAGGATCAAGCGTGACGTACGCGGCCAAAATATGCTCTGCGTCTGCGACGACGCCGACGGAGGGGTCCAGAGCAGTCACGGCGAGTTTGAATTCTAGCTAGCTCGACAGTACCCGCCAAGGTGGAGTGCAGAGTCCTACGGGAAACCGCTTGTCTATGTGTGCAGCCATTCATCTACCCTAGCTTATCGCTCAATTAAGCTAGCAGCCGTGTGTGTTCTTCACTTCAATTCGTGCAAGATTTCCATGGGGATATTGACGTACCGTATTTGCTCGGGCTCCTGACCATGTCGTAGACGCCGGCGTAGAAGTCGGCGTACATGATGCGGGCGGACTTGTACTTGGCCTGGAGCGCCGTTATCTTGGTCTGCAGCTGGTTGTTGTGGTTCGTCGACAGGTCGTTGAACTTCTTGAGGCAGCCGAGGGAGTCGTAGTCGGCGGCGCTGGAGGTGCCGTAGATGGTGAGGTAGATGGGGAAGCAGCCGATGGGGAGCACCCCGGGCACCACGATGTCCACCGCGCCCAGCGCGATCAGCTTCTCGATGCCGCCGCCGATGGTGCTGATGATCTGCGGCGTGTACGTGCTGGCCTGGTCCGAGTTGTAGTTGCCGAACAGCATCGCGTTGTAGTCGTTGCCCCCGAACTCCCCGAAGATGAACAGCGACTTCGCCAGGTAGCTCTTGCAGCCTGAAACATGAAACAGCTCCGTCAGGATGGATGGTCGATCGGGACCCATGAAAAGTAAAGTCTTTTTCGGCAACGGCTGGAAATGATGCTGCTGTCCCTCCGGACAGAGGCTTTGAATGAATGAAGAAAGGCTGGAAAACAGAGCGTGTGTCTGTTTTCCATGTCGGCGTGTGTGCATTCAGTGATGGGTGCAGCAGGCAGAGCGCTTACTGCTCCCGCAGACGGAGGAGGTGATCTGCTGGAACCACTGGATTTGAAAGCTGATGGGCCCGTTGTTCCAGATCTTGTCGGAGAGGCCGAGGGAGCGGAAGAAGGGGGCGTCCATGGCCGTGGCACCGGTGATGGCCATGTTGGCGCCCTTCTTGAAGTCGGCGCTCGTGGACTTGGACGGCGGCAGGAAGGGCAGCCCGAACTTGTTGCTGAGGAAGTCCACGATGACGCGCCCGTCGCAGCAGCGGCAGGTGGGGGTGCCGAAGTAGGTCTCGCCGTAGGGGGGCTGCGTGAAGGTGATCGCCGTCGGCCGCCCGTTCGTGCACAGGTTGCCCGTGTCCGTGATCGAGTCGCCGAAGTTGTACACCGCATTGTACTTCTGCGCCGCCGCCGCCGCAAGGACCAGCGACGAGCACAGCGCCAGCAGCAGGTTCGTCTTCTTCATCATCGACGGCGACGACGAGCAAGAGCTACCGTGGATGTAAAGTAGAGGAGAAGATCGATGGTGCGTTGCCTCTGCACAGATGAGCAGGGCAGAGAGCAGAGCAGAGCACTTTGAATGAATGAATGGAACGGCTGGCGAGGGGCAGCGCTTTTTATAGGCCGGTGAGGCTGAGCTAGCTTTTGCTCCGACTCGTCAAAGCCTTTTCCATCTCAGCTGTCCTGCTGGGCCCTGACGCGTAGACACAGTCATACATGCAAATGCCTTCCTTCGCTTTACGTGCCGTCGGTACATGGCAACCACCCTTCACACTGTGCCGGAGAAAGCAATACCGAGATGGGCCGGGAGATAATCCCAACTCCGACCAGGCAGAGATGGAGGACACAAACCTCGTGAATTCCCGACGAAGCCATATATACTTGGCCGAGCTTCATCAGGCTGAGGTGGAACTTGAGGACACAAATACGTCGCGTCATCATCTCTCTCACAGAACGACGCCGTCATACACAAACGCTTATCATGCCAGACCTAGTGCACGACGATCGATTCCAAACTCTAACCCATCAATGCTCACCGGAGAGGAACATCTATTAGGGGCGGGCTGAAGGACCATCATTTTCATCGCCGCCAATGGCCCCTCACAGGAGGCAAAGAACTCAAAGAACCTGCGGGATAGGACACACCGATCGGGGCGCATATAGACCACGTTTTGCAATAATCCGTTGTAAATTCAGAGGTCGCCGAAACCGCCACGCACGTGTACCACAAAACCGTCACACGTGTCTTCCACGTGGGGCCCCGGCATGGGCGGACCCAGAATTTCCGAATCTTATTAGTCTACCCCAGATAAGAAGCCTAGCGGCCTTTTTTGGCCTTTCTATATCATTTCCCTGCCGCCACTGTAGGCAGGCTTTGCTGCCTCGCTGGGCCGCCACAGCCATCTGCCTCAGCAGGATTACCTGAAAACAAAAAAAATCCTCAGCAGGAGCAGGTCAGCAGCGATTCAGCCTGCAACTAACTGGAGGAAACTTGGCATGCAGCCATGCACTATGCTGGGTTTTTGTTGCTTTGTGCTCTGCCCCCTCATTGGCTGATTTGAGATTATATACGCATATTTGCCCCCGCGCGGCAACACCTGAATAACGAATTTGCCATTATTTGTCTTACAGTCAACTATGAATATAGCTACTGCACATTGTCTAC
Source organism: Poa pratensis (assembly GCA_947311845.1). Lineage (NCBI taxonomy): Eukaryota > Viridiplantae > Streptophyta > Magnoliopsida > Poales > Poaceae > Poa > Poa pratensis. The sequence goes on along the minus strand of CAMZMU010000082.1, from coordinate 32,080,608 downwards.
GCCGAATAGAATTGAAAATTTCTGTCAAATATGTTATTTATATGATTATTTTGTAAGTGTACAATTGATTGTTGAAAAAGAATGTTGTTTGTGATTTATTGAGTGAGATGTGTTTTTTAAAGTAAGTGAAGATGACATAGTTGAATCTTTGTTGGGAATGTGAAGGCTTAGAATTACCAAATATAAGTAATGTAGTGTTTTGTTTATGCTATATTTCATCATGACAATGTTCATATTTAGACTATTTTTATTGGAATCACACACATTTAAAATATATGTATTGAACTGTTAAAAAAAATGTATTGAACTACAACATTTTTTATATCCGTTGGCTATTTATATTGCTCATTTGCCAAAAAAAAAAAAAAAAAAATCGCTGCACGGATTTTTCTAGAGTGTGCCCACCCTCCGATTTTTTCCTGCGTCCGCCACTGGGCCCCGGAACACCCTTCTCCCATCATTTGTGGTCCATTTCTTAACAATTGGCAACTTCCGAGAAACCTAGTCACTGGCTTAAAAAGGATCAATTAATCGTGTTTGACGTAAATTTCTCAAGTGTTTGGCAAGGGTATTCCTCTTAGCAACTGATAGCCATCTGTCACCCGGGAGACAATAATTTGCACCCATGGGTGGCTACTCATCAAGCTATCAGGTAAGAGGAGATGCTTATAGTTTTCCATGAAAAAGGAAAGAAAAGGAGAGGGCTTTAGCTGAGTCGTCATGAGCTAGCCATCTTTTCTCTCCTCTGCTTTGCGCGCGCTGAGGCGATCTAGCTAAGCTATGAGCGATTTCCATGTGATTCTATTCGGCGCTTTCTGGTGTGGGCAACGGGTGATCGTGAACGGACGAGGTCTCCAACTAGGCGAGGGAACCTTTACTTGCTTGCTTAACCGGAATGATGGAGACAAGGTCCAGGTAATTGACATTTGTCCCTCCTTTTGAAATTTGGCCAATTGGCCACCTTTTTTGCTTTGCTTTTGCTCCTTGGTCTTTAGGTTAATTTGGTTGATTACGAGGCTCGAGGTGCTAAGACGTGAGGGGACCGGCACTCTTAATTTCTGCCTAATTAAGTTGCCATGGTCGACATGTTGCGTACTGCTCTTGTGGATGGATGGATGCAAGCTAGTTTGACCGGTGTCTTTGCCCTTCAGCTCACGTTTCTTCGGTTCCACGAAATAAATGGCTCGAGATTATCCGTTTGTTTGCGTGTGGTGACTGAGGTCGTTGGCAACTGACTGGTGGCGGACACAAGCTCGATCGAGCAGAAACACTTGTGGAATAGTAATGCTAGTTTCTTTGCTACATTCATCCATACATATATCCATCCGAGTGTTCGCTGTCGAAACAAGTGGAATTTCCACATGTCATTTCGCACCGCTATAGCTAGATGCAGTACCCTGCGCTTGACGTTGACGTTGAGAGTGACGGAGCGGCCGGGAGCCAACTCAACGAACCACTTGATGCATGCCGCAACTACGCGTACGTGCCATGATTATGGGTGATTTAGGTCTTGTATAGCCATATGGCCACCGCACTTTAGTTACCAAAGGGAGAAGGGACTTTAGGTAGCCATCACGCTAGCTGATTGTCACTAGATCGAGTGGCATAATTGCCTGTGGCGACTTCTCGCCACCACACGTACATAACGAACTTGCACTAGCAATTTACACGCACACTGATCAGTGATCACCGATTGATTGCTCTCTTACCTCATAATGCTCTTATCCTGCCTCGGAAAGCAACGGGGTCTACTGTTGCCCAAAGGCCAAAGTGCTGGACGGAAACAAGCACTCGCGATCAAACTGCAGTGCCGAAACACCGCCAGTAATTCAGCAACGGATCACTCCCGCCGCATGAATGAGCATGACTCTGTTAACCCTGAAAATACGATCGATTTTACTTTGGTGGAATCTGTGAGTCCGCAGGCAAAAGGACACAAGGAATTGATGAGGCTAATTTCCAGCGGGAGGTCGATGAGGACGGCGACAAAGGAAGGTCACAGACGATGAGCCGGTGAGCGACGGCGCCCGCGGGCGCATGGACAAGTCAGAGGTCACAGGAAATCTGAGCTATGCGACGGCGACGCCCTTGCGGCTTGGAGCGGAGGCAGCCACGCGCATCACGTTCGTCTTGTCCACAGATCTCTGGGCAGCCGCCATCGCGTTCGGCATCCAGTGTCACGGGCACGCACGGCACCGCGACAACTACGCAGCTACCACCCACTCCTACGACGCGCGCTGGATAATGGAGGAGTAGCTAGCGCTTGGCTCGCCATGGCTTTCCCGATACCAAAACACGGAAATATGGCTGCTCCCAACACTATGTATGTACAGACTACCCTTGACATGACGTGGTTTGGTAGTAGTGGTCGTCGGGTGCGCGTCGCTGTAATACGTATGGGCGTCTAGTTATTCTAGAGCGAGATCGAGCATGGCAACGTCGATCGCGGAGTCAGCGGAGTCGTCGTGGGCTTTGATTGATTTTGTCGCGTCCATGCACTAGCTGTCGATCGATCGAGCTATGAAAAGCGTGGTGCAATTTATTTTCAATCCATGAACTGTGTCGATCGAGCTAGAGATGCACGGATCATTCTTTCCACACTGCAATGCATGCTGCTTTCAGTCGGTTGATTAGCGCTGTAGGAACCATGATACATTCTCGAGGAGCAGGTACTTAGCTCGCTACTATAGTTCACTGTTGTGTGTGAAAGGGTTGGCGTCAGGAAAGATCCTGCTCTTTAATTTCCTTTCCTGATGATAGCTGCTTTAATCCTGGACCAAAACGGGAAGCAAGATCTAACTAACGCTTGTATAATCAATAATTAATAATGGAAAAACGATTCCAACAGTCGTTGATCCTGTCACCAAATGGTCAGCGAATTTGGATAGCGGTCCAACGTTTCGACGTCGACCGCCCGGTCATCCAACTGGTTGCCATGGATATTTGCATATATAGCGGTGGCTCGCTGGAATCAAGTTGCATCATCCAAACCTTTGCATTGCATCACTTCGGAACCTGTCATGGACTATATATTCCGATCCTGCGATGTCCTCATCGACCAGTTCACCTCGTAATTTGGGGGCAGTTTAGAACGTTCCAAAATTCCAAACCTGTCATACTCATGGCCGTTTGGACGACCGAGTATTTGAAAACACGAGCTGTAAAAATGACCACCATACAACCTAGTGGCCTTGTTACGTCAAAAATAAAAAAATGTCCTAGTGGCAATTCAGAGTTCAGATCGTGCCTTGGAGAGAAGCGGACTCGTTTTCAGAATTTTTTGTTTTGATTTTTTTTATGAGAAGACGTTTCAGAGTTCATTTGTTTTTTTAGAAGAACGTTTCAGAGTTCATGGCACGTACAGCACCGGACCTTGGGATTTTGGGCCTGAGAACAAAATAGTCCATGAATCTGTTGGGCTCGGTGCTAGTCTCGGCTAGTCATTTTTTCATAGGGCTCTTAGCCCAATTGGCCGATATCATTGGTGGCCTCAGCCGAACCTCGCATATAGGTACCACTAGGAAAAGGCTTCAAGGTCACTTCCACGCTTCTGAACGATCGCACAGGACGCCGCGTGGCGTACGTGCGATGGAAGCAAATCTTGACACGGCAACCCAAAACGTGAGGCACCCGAGCGCCTTGTACGTGTACGTCCGGTCGGGCGAGCGAAAGCCTCCGCTACGCCCGTATACGATCGCTCGACTACATCGATCGCTCGTTTGTACATGCACGCAAAGAGCACGTACATGCATGCATCAATCGATCGCTCGAGTCAAGCGAGTTGATCTGGTTTGCACTTTTTGTTCGAGCGAAGTACAGAGGCAGCAGTACACAGAACGTACAATGTACAGATTATACAAGTAGAGAGTATGAACTCCACAAAAATACAGTGTACAAATTACACGAAACTAGGAACTAGGAGTACAAAAGTACAGAACCTACAGAAAACGTTGTACAACATACGCAAAACGGGGAGTACAAACACACATAAAGAAAGGAAGTGTACACACTACACAGAACTAAATGTACGGAAGAGACAGAAAATGATGTACAAAGTACGCAGAATAGCTAGTACAAAGTACACAGAACTAAATGTTGTACAACTACATAACATATGTTGTATAACTAGACAGACACAGATTGTACAGACACAGGTTGTACAACTAGCATGTTGTATAGACACAGGTTGTACAAATATATAGGCACAGGTTGTACAACTACGCAGACACAGTTTGTACTGACACATATTGTACAACTAGACAGACACAGATTGTACAGACACTGCTTGTACAACTATACAGGCACATGTTGTACAACTACGCAGACACAGTTTGTACAGACACATGTTGTACAACTACACAGACACAGGTTGTACAACTATACATAACCGGAAGTACAAAAAAAAAGTTCGTCCAAACCTATCAACATGGGATCTAATTTTGTAAATCTCGACGCGATGAGCTCAAAAGTGAAAACGTTTCGTAATTCGGATTACCGGTTCTCAAGATATTTCGTTTTGAAATTTCGGTTTTGAAAAATAAAAGGAAAAACTACCCTCCCACCTTCTCTCTAATCCTCCCCACATTGCTGCTACGAGATGTACACCCATATTAATATCGGATGTACACCCACACTGCTACCGGATGTACAAACTCTACATAACCAGATGTACAAAAAAAAAGTTTGTCAAAACCTATCAACATGAGATCTAGTTTTGAACATCTCGACACGAGGAGCTCAAAAATGAAAACGGTTCGTCATTCGGATTAGCGGTTCTAAAGATATTTCGTTTTGAAATTTCGGTTTTGAAAAATAAAAGGGAAAACTAGCCTTCCACCTCCCGTATCCTTTTCTCTCTCATCCTCACCACGTTTAATATGGTGATGACACTTGGCGGACATGCAAACAACCACATAGGAACGAGCGAGCAGACGATGACACTTGTCGCGACGAGAGTGAGCGTGAAGTTCCCTTTGCAAAGGAAACCCTTTTTCTAGTGATTCTCTCGCATATAAAGGGTAATTCGGAGATAAACGGGCTGGCCCAGGTACATTAACTTCACTGATTTTTCGGTTTTGAAGCTTCTGATCGGTTTTTTCTTTTAGTTCTTCTCTCTAACTGGTTTTTTTCAAGAGGTCCCGAAGCGTTTTCCTATTAGTAGGGCCGTGCTGAGCGTCCTCCGGAGGATCGGAAACCCCCGATCCTCCGCATGGACAGATCGACACGTGTCCCTTTGGCCCACGGTCAAACGAGAGCCACCACGTGCTTGGCCGGCCCCCACCAGTTCGTCTTCCTCGTTATCATTCCTCTTCCTAGTTTCTATCTCTCCCGCGAGCACACCTACAGACCTCGCCCTGATCTCCGCAGCAGGCTCCCTCGGCCTCCCTCTCGCACCGGCCGTAGCGAGCGAACTCCGACTGGAAGCACCGCCACATGGCAGCATCACCTCACCTCCACCCATGACAGCAGCGCCGCCGTTGTCGGAGAAGACGCCGCCCATGAGAGCAACGTCGTTCGCCCATGGGAGCAACACCGATGATCCATGGTAGCATCTCCATCCGCCCATGGAAGCAACGTCGTTCATCCATGGGAGCATCGCCGTCGTCTCCTTGCTACACCGGCGCCCTCCCATGGGAGCACGGCCGGGCTCCTTCGGCGGCACCGAGCCGTCTTTCTATGTAAACACCGCCGCTCTCCCATGGGAGCACAGCTGCTCTCCTTCGGCAGCAATGACGCCCTCCCATGGGAGCACAGACGCACTCCTTCAACAACACCGGACTGACGGACCGTCCTCCTTTTGGGAAGCATCGAAGCACTCCCATGGGAGCAAAGCTGCTCTCCTTCGGCAGCAACGGCGCCCTCCCATGGGAGCACGGCCGCGCTCCTTCAACAGCAACGTGCCGTCCTCCTATTTGGGAAGCACAGCCACCCTCCCATGGGAGCAGAAGTGCTCTTCTTCGGCAGCAACGTCGTCTTCCCATGGGAGCAGAAGCGCTCTCCTTCGGCAGCACCGACGCCGTCCGCGCTCCTTCGGCAGCAACGCCTAGGTGCTTGCCGGCACGGCGGCGCGTATGGAGACTTGAGGCGGGGGAGTAGCAGCAGGGTGCGTCCCGCGAGAGAGGAACGGCGGTGGCGCGTGGGCAAAAGATAACTGCGGCGGCGCGAGGTTGGAGATGAACTCAGAGCGAGAGAGACGAGAGGATCAGAGCAACGAGTGGACGAGAAAAAATCAGACGGAGCAGCTAAGGTTTGAAGTGGGCCCCACGACGTGTGCCTTTGATTTGTCTTCAGACGCGTGGTCACGCACGCGCGTTGACGTGTTGACCCGGAGGATCGATCCTCCGGAGGTCCCGAAGCGTTTTCCTATTATTTTTCATTTTCATTTTCTTTTCTTTTATTTCTTATTTTACTTTCATCTTTTTATCCTTTTTTACAAGTTTTTTATTCTTTTTTCGTAGTTCCTCTTTCATTTCTAGTCACCTGAATAATGTTTTTAATTGTATGATAAGTGATTTTTCTTGTAAATTCCTGAGTTCGGAACAATATACGCACCTTTTTTGTTTGTGTGAACTTTTTCAAATACATGAACAATTTTTAAACCCGTGAATATTTTTAAAATGAGTGTTCATTTTTAATCTTCATGAATATTTTTAATTCCCCGAACATTTTTTAAATTCATGGACATTTTTTAAAATTCATGAACATTTTTAAATTTGTGAAGTGTTTTTTCAATTCTTGAACTTTTTAAAAAATATGTGTTTTTTTTTCATATTCGTGAACATTTTAAAAAATTCATGAATTCTATGTTTTTCAAATTTGAATATTAGTACATAAATTCTGGGATGAAACCAGAAACAAAAGCATGATCAAACTTATACACGAATGCTTGCACCTCGAACTGCCGAGATAAAAAACGTTTCAAACAGTGGAACACGCTAAATTGGCCTTAGCCCATAATGCTTGGGAGGGCACGCGCAGACCCCTAATTGGCAATCCCTATATGTCGACTAGGTCGACAATAACGACCCGTCGCACACCCCCACATGGGCCGGCCCAACGCGGTACTAACGTGAACAGTAGGCCGCGAGAGCTGAAGCCTCTCGCTGATTTTTTTTTCGTTTTCTATTGCTGTTTCCGTATGGGCCTGGCCCATTATCCCCGTGAGAGCTGATTTTTTTTCATTTTCGTTTCTATTGCTGTTTTTTTCTTTTTTTCGTTATTTTATTGTTTCTTTTTCTTTTCTTTTTTTGCTGTTTCTTTTTCTTTCTTATTTTTTGTTTTTTCCTGTTTCTTTTTTTCGTTTTTATTTATTTTGTTGTTTCTTTCTTCTTTCTTCTTTTCAGTTTTCTTATTAGATATTATTTCTATTATTTTGAATTTTCGTTTTTGAAAATGTTTAAATTTTAAAAATGTTCATATTTTTTGAAAATTATTCATGTATTGAAATCGTTTAAAAATAATTTCCGTTCAAATACCTATTTTTGTTCTCTTTTTGAAAATCGATCAAAAATAATTTCCGTTTCACAGATTTTTTCTCTTCACCTTTTAAAATCGTTCAAAAACAATTTCCGTTCAAATACCTTTTTTGTTCACTTTTTTGAAAAATGTTCAATAATAATTTCCGTTCACAGACATTTTTCTGTTCGCCTTTTTAAATCGTTCAAAAATAATTTCCGTTCAAATACCTATTTTTGTTCACTTTTTTGAAAACCGTTCAAAAATAATTTCCATTCACAGACTTTTTCTGTTCACCTTTTAAAATCGTTCAAAAATAGTTTCCGTTCAAATATCTTATTTTTTCACTTTTTGAAAATCGTTCAAAAATAATTTCCGTTCACAGACTTTTTCTGTTCGCCTTTTAAAATCGTTCAAAAATAGTTTCCGTTCAAATATCTTATTTTTTCACTTTTGAAAATCGTTCAAAATAATTTCCGTTCATAGACTTTTTCTGTTCGCCTTTTAAAATCGTTCAAAAATAGTTTCCGTTCAAATACCTATTTTTGTTCACTTTTGAAAATCGTTCAAAAATAATTTTCGTTCAGAGACTTTTTCTGTTCGCCTTTTCAAATCGTTCAAAAATAATTTCCGTTCAAATACCTATTTTGTTCACTTTTGAAAATCGCTCAAAAATAATTCTGTTCACAGACTTTTTCTGTTCGCCTTTTAAAATCGTCCAAAAATAGTTTCCGTTCAAATACCTTTTTTGTTCACCTTTTGAAAATCGTTCAAAAATAATATCCGTTCAAATACCTATTTTTGTTCACTTTTTTGAAAATCGTTCAAATACCTTTTTTTTTTCACTTTTTTAAAATGTTTCAAAAATAATTTCGTTCACAGACTTTTTCTGTTCGCTTTTTAAAATCGTTTAAAAATAGTTTCCGTTCAAATACCTTTTTTGTCCACTTTTCCAAAATCGTTCAAAAATAATTTTTTTTCGAAAGAGTATTTTTTGGTTCAGTTTTAAAAAAATTCAAATATAATTTCCGTTCATAGACTTTTTTTAATTTTTTAAAATCGTTCAAAGAAGTTTCGTTCAAAGAAAAAATTAAAAAAGAAAACAGAAAAAGAAGTGAAAACAGGAAACTGGAAACAATAAAAAAGTGGAGAAAGAAACACTAACACGAACGATACAGTAGCCCACTAGTTGCGCACTCTGTCCGCCTGCGTTGAGGTTTTGAGTTCGAATCCCACCGTGGCCTCCAATTTTCTCAATTTTTCTCAGTACCAGAAAAAAAAGTGGGCCGGCCCAGGTAAGCAGCCAAGCGCATGAGGGAAGGAATCGGACCTGTGCGACGCGGCGATCCCCCCCTAATTTGACGCATAACGCGTCCTATAGGAGCTCCCGTATAAAGGGCTGTTTCTCGCACACCAAATATGGATGTCTTCCTAGTTCTCCAAAAAAAAAAAGAGCATGAAGGTCATCTTGTAAAGAGACATTCGAGATCAAACTGTACCACGACATTATCAGAGCATACAACAAATAATCCAAGCCACCACAAATGGAAAGTTGGGCTGTTACCGGACACTGTTCACCAGGGGCTGAACATGTCTAAATCTTTGTCTCATGGTGCTAACATTCCATTCTCCGAGCATGACCTTTCCGAATAGAAATTGACCTTCAGTAAACTACCACGACACTAATGACAATATCCATATAAGACATGGTCCCTCTGACGGCATTTGTGTCTTGTATGGAGTAAGAATGATGCTCACATCTTTTTACGTATTAGCTAAGTTTATTTGGACTAACATTCATGAGCTGCATGGAGTTCAATGGAATGCAATATCCTTTCCTCAGCTTTCTTACTCCCTCCGATCTAGATACATCTTATTCAGCGTCAATTAATATGGAGCGCAGGGAGTATATTTTTGCAGAATCTTGATGACAAGGCGGAAATTTGTGTGTATTCCTTTTTATGCCTAATGTTGGGCACTTTGGAATACCCGTAAAAAAATTACTATTGAATCTAAATTTCCTAAGCAGCTTGCTTGCCTTCTGCATTTTGAAAACGATGCTCTTCTTGCAGCAGTTGCGCTCCCTTCAAAGATGTAAAGATCAGCCTCTTCTAGACGTGATGTTGGACATGTTGCGGCAAATCTTCAGAGGACTGTAATCATGGAACGACTATGTTTCCTCCCATACCTTCCACATCAACTTTCTTGCCTTCTGAACTTCTTGTAGTAGAAAAGGAACCCAGTTGTTCATGAAATAATAAGTTCCTCAGGTTCATTCTTTTCTGGATATAGCGTTGTTTGAATCCGCCAATATTCCCCCTAAGATACACATGCAACTATTTATATATGCATAGAATCTTACAAATCCTCCTATCGGGGCGTAAAATATCGTAGAATCGGAGCTGCACGTATATGAAATAAATCTAAAACCGAGATCTCGCCGGTCATCGATCGGTCTCTTGCAAACATTTGGATCTGCCTAAAGTATGAACCTCAATCATGGCCTCTCGGCGTATTAATCATGCGAGCCCCACCAGCGATCCATCTCCTCCAACGACGGGAGCACGGTGTCCTGAAACGTTACTGCAGAAGTACCCATGGCAAACCCTGCGCTGGCGCCGCCTCCCACGCCCACATTGCCTCTGCTCGAGCCACCGGCGATGACCACAGGCGCCGTGGGCCGTGCCATCGAAGAGTCATCGCACGCACGGCCACGGAGTAGCTCCATACGCGCGGCGGCGGAGTTCTTTCCGGTGAGCCTGAGCACGACGTCCTTGAAGCTGGCCTCGTCCGTGCTCACCTTCCTGGTGATGATGTGCTTCACCTTCACGTCGTCGTGGGGCGGCCTCCTGGACGAGCCACCACCTCTTGCTCGGTTTTCCATATGCGCTAGCTAGCTATAGGCTGCTGATAAGCTAGCTCGAGCTCCGGTTGATGTTGATTAAGTGGCAGGAACGCGCGTATAGGCATTCACCGCCGCCGCTGCGGAGATGATATATAGATGGCGGCGGCATTGACGGACTACTGGCAGAGAGGGACTCGACGATGGTGGGAATCAGGAAAGTTCGTGGCAAAGCTAGTACGTGTGGAAAAAATATCTGCCAACGAGATCACTGTGGAATGGACAAACATTACGGCCTGCTACAGGGTTATGGTTTCCGTCTTCATCGCTAACCTCGATCGTTCTCGCGCCACAATACTAATGCAAATAAGATCATGAGCTACCTTTAGCCCCTCGGGTGTGTCTCTGACTGTTCTTTTTCTGTATCTTGACTGCTTGAAGGGTAAGGCATCATTGTTCGTGTGTCTCACGTGTGTGTGTCTAGAACGGTACACTAGTCAGAGTTACAGTCTGAAGTTTAGTGGGTACACGTGATAGCAGTGGCGGAGCCAGGAATTGAACTGAGCCGGGTCAAACAAATAAGCTCTAATTTTTTTTGACAAAAAATCAAGTGTTTTTAACACAAGAAAGGTCCAAACAGATTCAATTGCATTTATCATCAAGCACAAGTACAAAATGACTACAAAGAACAAGAAAACTATATGCAAAATAGTTCTACATTTTGATAAGACTAACGTCTAATATAACTTTAGCCAAATATACTACAACCTTAATTGTCCATGTCCATGGCAGTATGTTCAAGCCAGCTAGGCTCTAGCAGATTGGATCATGGCGCGCCGGTCCATTCAGCTCGATGCCAGCCATTCTCCAGGTTCTAAAATCTTTGACTAATATGTCGTAGATGTCCAGCAGCAAAAACGAAAAATGCAGAAGAGATGCAGCCTAAGTTGAAGAGCGCAAACCCCAACTGCCGCCCTGAAGGTGCAGCTTCTCCCGATCCCCTTTGTTCCGCCGAGCTTAGTTGGGGGCGCTCGCAGGCGTCGCAAGCATGGCAGATCCGCGCACGGAAGGACTGCACGCAGCTAGCTAGCTTCAGCAGCTCTCCAATCGGTCGATCCGAAGCAAGCTGGGTCGCCGGGAGATGGGGCGCCGGCCGGTCGGGGCGTGGAGGTGGCCGGTGGGGGTCGACGGCCGGTCGGGTCGTGGAGGTGGCCGGCGGGGGCGACGCGGGCTGGCCAGGCAGGGGTGGCGGCGCGGCTGGAATCCAGCGGCCAGGCTCGAGGTTGGGGACGAGTGGACACGGGTGAGTTTCCTTCTTTCTTTACGTGGGACGGGTGAGTTTTTCTGGCACATGAATTTTTTATCGCCCAATCTGAGCCGGGTCGGCCGACCAGGCTCGACCCCCTACTGGCGCCGCCCCTGCGTGATAGCAACATCCGTGTCAGGTTTCAAGCGGGGCGGGACGCGGCTGCTCGCTACAGAAATTCGCGGGACCACGGGAATAGGCAGGACGCTCGCTGCTCGCCGCTTTAACCCGCTAGAGTTCGCGCGAGACGCTGTTTCTGCCCGCATCATCCCGCACCATCCCGCAACGCTCACAGTGCAGTTCTGAACCACACCAGCTCACAAGTACAGCTCACAGTATTGAAATAGTACCTCACAGTACTGAAACAGCTCACATTACTGCACCGAAACAGCACAATTCACGGTAGTGTAGTTATATAAAATTCACTGCTTACACAGTTCATCAAATGCACACAAAGTAGTGAAACAACATAGGCCAACAGTGCTACATGCCTCATGGTGGCCGTTGCTTTATTTATAAAGCGGGGCGAAAGCCTATTTCGTGTGATACACATGCACCTATTTATATATGTATAGAATCTTTTTTTAGCGAATTTTATATGCATAGTATCTTACAAATCCTCCTATCGGGGGCGTAAAATATCGTAGAATCGGAGCTGCACGTATATGACCTAAATCCAAAACCAAGATCTCGCCGGTCATCAAACATTTGGATCTGCCCAGGGCCGGCTTATATGGCAGGGCGAGAAGTGCGACGGCCCAGGGCCCAGCCAAATTTAGGGCCCATATTTAGTAAAGTGTACATAGCAATATAATAGAAAAGATGAGAGGCCCAATTTAATAGGCCCATTGATAACATTCGCACATGGGCCCTCAAAATGTTTAAGCCGGCCCTGGATCTGCCTAAGTATGAACCTCAATCATGTCCTCTCGGCGTATGAATCATGCGAGCCCCAACAGCGATCCATCTGCTCCAACGACGGGAGCACCGTGTCGTGGAACGAGACTGCAGTACTACCCATGATAAACCCAGCGCCGCCGCCGCCTTCCACGCCGACATTGTGTCGGCTCAAGCCACCGGCGGGCACCACCGTGGTCCGTGTTATGGACGAATCATCGCACGCACTGCCACGGAGTAGCTCCATCCGCGCGGCCGCGGAGTCCTTCCCGGTGAGCCTCAGCACGACGTCCTTGAAGCTGGCCTCGTCCGTGCTCACCTTCCGGGTGATGATGTGCTTCACCTTCACGTCGTCGTGGGGCGGGCCCCTGGACGAGCCGCCACCTCTTGCTCGGCTTTCCATATACGCTAGCTATCTCGAGCTCCAAATTGATTAAGTGGAAGAGTACGCGCATATACGATTTCAGCGCCGCCGCTGCGAAGATATGTAATGAGCTACGATTATATACAGATGGCGGCGGTATTGACGGACTACTGGCCGAGAGGGACTCCGGGATGGTGGGAATAAGGAAAGGTCGTGGCAAAGCTAGTACCTGTGGAAAAAATATCTGCCAACGAGATCACTGTGGAATGGACAAACGTTACGTCCGACTGGTCGCCTGCTGGCTACAGGGTTATGGTTTCCGTCTTCAACGCTAACCTCGATCGATCGTTCTCGTGCCACATGAATGCAAAAAAGATCATGAGATCCTAGCCACTTTCAGTTAGCCCCTCGGGTCTGTCTCTTATCTTGACCGCTTGACGGGCAAGGCAATATTGTTCGTGTGTCTCACGTGTGTCTCTAGAACGGTGCACTAGTCAGAGTTACAGTCTGAAGTTACTAGCTACACTACACGTGTGATCTTCTGAAGCTGCACGGAAGCACGCAGTTCGTCGTAGCAACGTCCGTGCGTGGCTGTAAAAGTTGCGAAACCCCACGTGAATGGAATTCCTAGCAGGTGTAAATCCATGCGGTAAAAGTTGCAAAACCTACGTTGGTCCGTCGCTTCTTCCGGTCCAGCTAGCATAGCATCCATCGATCGGTCAATCACGGAGGCTTCGATCGACAGCTATAGCTGTGATGGTCGGCTTCGTTACCACCGTGACGTGATTCCGCTTCCGCATCCGCATGTACTTATTCATCCGGGCCACGTTTCTCACAGCCCAGTGAAAAACCATGTGCGGGCAGGCGGCCACATCAGGCCGCGGAGGCTACTGGACTAGATTGTTAGCGGGCCTGAGCTCCATGCTAGCATAGACCTATTTCTTACAGGTGGCTAGTGGAGTAGTACGCGTACGCGCAGAAAGTGTTATTTGTTGCCGGGCTCTAGTGCACACTCCACCTAAAACAATTTAAAAATTATATTTATGAGTTTCAAAAAATTCTGAAACAAATCACAGATGAAGCCAATGGTGTATCCCATAAACGTACGATATTTCAGTTTGAAATACATTATATCGACGGGGATTTGGTTCCATGGTGGGTAACTGTGCATGCACTAGAAGCCGTTAGATGCTACCACGTTATTCGTGCTGCAGTTTGCTGCTGTTTAGTGTCCACGAATCCGTACCGGTTCGTGTCAGAAGGAAAAGAAACCATGTCCACGAATCCAACCCCACAACGCCATTGACCTTTCTCTCTCGTTTGTCAGCGCGTTAGTTTATTGCCAAATTACTGAGACAGAAAAGGAAGGAAAAATCAAATCACTTTCTGGATCTTGAAGCATCGTACCATGCCCATATAATTTTGCTTGAATATATGATCTCCCACGGACAGAATACAAAGTACGATGTGACAGGGAAAAAATCTTTTAATTATCTCGTAAAATAATTTGAATGCACATGGAATCTGGATCTGGATTGGGAACAAACAATGGGATCGAACTGTGAAGCAAAAATCAGAAAAAAAAAGAAGCAAATCGTAATCGGAAGAAAAACGTGGACGCCCTCGTGCGTGCCTGCGCTCCGGATTCTCCTTGCAAGTCTCGCATGCAGCCCGGGATTTCCGTAGCCTCCTGGACGCACAGGACGGCCGTTTCCTCATCTCGCATGCGGCCTGGGATCCACGCTCGGAGATGGCCTGCAGCCCTTCCTTCCTCAGGGGCGGCGACGGGGCCCGTGCTTCCCTGCATCTGCGAGAAGCTTCGGCGCGGCGGCGGCTGTTAGCAGCTTCTGTTCCCGGGGCCGGAAGCTCGGGGGAGGGGCCGGGGCTGGGTGTTGGGCCGCCGGCGCGGTGGAAGAATCGCGGATGGGGTCGAGTGGTACCGCTCTCCGACGGCCGAGAGAGAAACTGGTGGCCGTCATGGCCTCCCTGCACCGTCACGGTGCCGCCTTGTGCTGCCAGCAGGAGCACGGGAGGCCTCGTCGGAGAGAGGCGCGAGCGCGAGCATAGCGCGGTCGCCGGGAGGAGAGGAGTGGCGGCGGATCTGGATCGGGCTGGGAGAAGAAATGGGAATTTTCGTGAGGTAGGGTTTGGTAGGGTGTGGTTGCTGCTATGCAAACTACCTGGAGCTGGCGGGGTGCGGGCCTGCGGGGAGAGTGCCGCGATGGGAAAAAAAAGGCCGGTAACGACGTTAATCAGGTACGGTGCCAAGAATGTCCTATAGAGCTGATCTAAGGGCTGGCAGAGGGGACGGACTGACCACCTCTTCGCTAATCAAGTCGTGAGAGAAAAAGCGAGGCGATCTTGGGCGATCGTGGCGGCGGCCTAGGGTTTTAACCCTAGCCGCCGCCGGCAAAGATTCGACGGGTCCTCGCCTCCTCTAGGTGCCGTTCTGGCACTAGGAGGGGTGGGGACCTCGGACCTGCGCACGGCGCTTTTCGAAGGTCCTTAATGGTAGAGTTTGGTTTTGGTCGTCATCTTCTTCGTTAATGGAGATGGTATCGTCTGCAATAAGTGATCTTCCACGCTTCGTTCGACGGCGAGATACCCTTCCCAACGTTAATGGTGGCTTTGAAAGATTAAGTCTGTCTAGGTATTGTTCTTCAGATCTTGCTTCGGCAGATCAATCTTAGATTGTTTCTCATGGTTGCCGCGAGAAGATTTGTCCTCGCAATATCTATCCCGGCTACTACGTTTTCGGCAATGGTGATTCGTTCTCTCGGCTCCCAACGACGTCGACAAAGTGGTTCGGTTATTTGTCGCTGGAATATCAGTGGTGGTGCTCTTGCCGATGTTGCTTGATTAATTTAATGGCTGCGTGCGTGCACAAAGCCTTGGCATTGCGGCTCAAAATTAAAATGGGAGAACCTTCGGTGGTATTCACAGGTCTGTGGTTTGGTGGTGTTGGCGTTGTTCTACGGCTGCCTTCAGAAAAGTACAAGATTGTGTCATGGATGAAGAAAGGGCTTGAAAATCTCATAGATTTGCTAGTCTCTTTTAGTTTTGTTTTTGTAATCGATGTAATCATGTACTCTTTGCTGGTTTAATATATGTGGAAAATTCAAAAAAAAAAAAAAAGGGCTGGCAGAGGGTGCGCTGCTACCCACCATGGCACCCTACTATTTTGCTACTTTATATTATGAGCTACAAACAAATAACAAAATCACGTAAAACTTAGAAAGTTAAAAATATGCATATTTAGATCCACAATTTGTCATTTTTGTGTAGCTGGAAAAAAAAATATTTGAAGTTGATATTTTGCATGTTCGTGTGATATACTATTAGCTACACCCGGAATTATTTCAGAATCTTTTGTAATTCCTAAATATGATTTTCGAACTTTTTAAATTGAAATGAGCACTGGAGATCGGGAGAAAAAGTCTCTACTCGCATACACGGGAGCTCCTATACAGCCCTCTTTGCGCTAGCTGGCGCGCGAACGCGTACCCAGCGATCAAAGCGACCCTTCATGGGGCTTGGCTCATTTAATGGCGAGCGAGCGTACGAGGAGTCAATGACTGATCTAGCGTACGAGTACAAGCAGGTCGCGTACTTGCAGTTCTTCAGACGCGGAAGCGGTAGTACTTTCTTTTTTGTTAATATTTTTTCAGATAAATTTGTGAAATCAAAAAAGTTTCACAGATTTTGAAAAAATAAACCATTTAAAAAATGAAAAATCTGAACCATTTTATAATATGAACCTTTTAAAAAAATGGAACAATTCAAAAAATGAACCATTTTAAAATGAACTATTTTTAAAAATGAACCATTTTCAAAATTAAAACATTTAAAAAATTCCCATTTGCCGCCTTTTGCCGCGCGGGAGGCTCGCGACGCATACCTCCGCGCAACACTGGGCCGGCCCATTTCGCGTCTTTTCTTGTTTCCTTTGTGTTCTTTTTCTTTTCTATTTTTTTAAAATGATTTTTGTAATGTTCAAATTCGATATTTGTGCAAACTTGAAAATTGTTCATACTTGAAAATTGTTTAAATTAAAAAATTGTTCAGATTCAAAAAAATTCCAGATTCGAAAAGTGTTCTGATATGAAAATTGTTCAGATTAAAAAATTGTGTGGATTAAAAAAAAATTCATACTTGAAAATTGTTTAAATTTTAAAATTGTCCAGATTCGAAAATTGTTCATATTCGAAAATTGTTCAGATTTTTAAAAATATTCGAATATTGTCCAGATTCAAAAATTGTTCAGATTCAAAAATTGTTCAACTTTAATAATATAAAAGAAAAACGGAAAGTGTAAATACCTGATGGGGCGTGGCCCAACTCACCCGCTGCAGGGCGCGTCTGTGCGGCACGCCAGTTGGGCGCCGCTAAACGCGTCAAATAGCACCTCCCGTAGGCGTACGCGGGAGCTCCTATACAGCGCTCTCAGCCCCCTCGTGGTGAAGAAAGCACAAGGTCTCATCTATCCGTGATCACATGATCAAGTGGTTTACTCGCTTTCCACTCAAGCACGATCTGTGAGGAGCTGAGAATCTATTGATGGGGTGATATGTTTTGTGTGAGTAGGACTTCATGAAAAGTCATATGTATATCTTGCAAGGTGTGGTATATACTAACCCCTCGATGATAAACTTGTAGTGCATCACAAATAGAACTCATGGAAAATCAGTGTCATTGTTTGTTAACTGTTTAACTTATGTGGTACACCCTCCGTTCCGAATTATAAAATCTTTTGGATTTTACGATGTGGACTACATAGGGACTGCTGAAACATGTCTAGATAGATGCAATTTGAGAAAAACCTAGAACATCTTATTATTTGGAACAGAGGGAGTTCTAATTACTTTAGCCGTTTAATGATATGCTTATCTATGTATGACTTCTGGTGTGTTCGTCAAGTGTTAGGTAATCTCACCATGCAACTAAAAAGTGGTAACAATATCAAACCTATTGCATATAACCAAACGTCCAACATTTGTGTGAAATCAGCCAAAAACATGAACGACATGCAACCAAACACTGGATTAATTTGTACTATGATGCAGACAATGCCATACGAGGAACAAAATAGATTGCAGAACATGCTCAAAGACAGCATAAGTCGACACGGTCTCACCTAGACCATATTGGCCAAATGCCTAAAATGGCTACGGCCAACCAAATAGGCAAACACGTTCCAACTGATAGCAAATATATCAAGACCGGAGGGGGACTCCACCCTGGCTTTGTCAGTAAGGTAGAAGTTAGGACTCGAACCCGGGACCTGTCCCTTATGCGCTTATGCACGGCTACCACTAGTCCACGGAAGAGTTCTATCACATATACACTAGCAGTGCAATCCCTACAAAGATCTCAAAGCATTTGATTTGTGTAGTCGTGTGGATGTGCACACCAGCATTTTCCACTTCTTTTCCCGATGTGATATTGACCTTTGCAACTGCTCATGCCATGTAGTGACAGATATTAGATATCATTCGATAGATGGAAATTGAATACAGTGCATCCATAAGCCGATGATACGAAATACAAAAGTCATGGTGCAGATACTCGCCCACGTGATTGACGTTAGCAGAGACATGGAAACGTCTGCACATCTCTTCCGATGTTCCGTTGAAAGACTCTGCGGCTAGCACGCGCCGGACGTACGTTATCTTTCTCAAAGTTGACCTCCACACAACAGAGTATGAAAGAGCAGTGCAACTTGCAGGGGCAAAGTGGCGTTATCTTCCAGGGAGAAAAAGATCGTTGGAGACCATGTATATGCCTCCCGGCAGTTACAGGCCATGCAACTCCAAGGAAAAGATATTGCCGTTGGACGCCCTGCAAATGCAATCTGATTCTCGTACGGTAATATCTCCTTGTCCAACGGTGTGAAGGATTTTGATCCGTTCAATCTATCGAAATACCCTCTCCTTGTCAGCTTTAAAAGCTTGAATTTTTTTTTAATGTATGAGTATCAAATTCGGATGGGATTAAACTGTGGCAAATTCGACTATTGAAATATGTTTGTAATGCTACGAAACTTTTGTGTAGTTTCTTTCGAGCCAACAAAAATACTCTCTCCGTTTGCTACTGTTAGACGTTTTATATTTTTTAAATGCATGTATTTAAATGTGTTTTAGTGTATAGATTCACTTATTTCGATGTGTATCTAGCCCATTTTAAAATGTAAATGTCTTATAATAGTGAACAGAGAGAGTACTACTATTATATGCTATGTTGATAATAATATGCATTCCCGCAAAAAGATAATAATGTAATTTCTGAGTACTACTTAAGTCCTTAGTTCATGATTTTTTTAAACTTAATTCATAGTCGGTTGTTGAAAAACCAGCTATTAAAAACGATAAGTTTTCTTAGCCAACAACAGAGTAGTCAAAACGCGTAGAAAGTTTAGATTGTATTATAATCGACCTTCATGCCAAACAGAGGTTAAGAAGACACTTACGATCGATGCTCTCATAAAAAGTGGACATTGATCAACTCTTATTAAGCTTAGTACTTGGGGCCATTTATCTAGGTAGATAATGTATATCTCCATATTTCACTTCCACCGTCATAAAATAGTATTTTGACAACCACATATTGCTTAGGAGGTTAGTGCGGGTGGTTGTGCCAGGGCCATCAGGGATCAAACCTCAGCCCTAGGTTTAGTGCTACCAAGGGTAAACTACTTTTTATTGGCGTTGGAGACCATGAATATGCAGAATGAATTAAAGATCCTCCCGGCGGTTGCAGGCCATGCAACTCCAAGGAAAAGATATGTTCATTGGAGGCCGTGCAAATGCAATCTGATTCTCGTGGTAATATCTCCTTGTCCAACGGTGTGAAGGATTTTGATCTGTTCATCCATCGAAATGCCCTCTCCTTGTCAGCTCCGAAATCTTGAAATTATATTTTATTTTTTAATGTATGTCTTATAGAATTCGGATGCGACTAAAACTGGAAGATTCAACTTTTGAAATATGCTTGGACTGCTAGGACACTTTTGCATATTCCTTCAGGCCAACAGAAATACTACCATTATATCCTATGCTGATAATGATGTACTTTCGCAGATTTTTTTTTGTAAATTTCTGATATTGCTTAAGGGTTAGTTCATGATGCCAACTTAAGATGTGATGATCTTATTTCGTAGTCGGTTATTGAAAAAATAGCTATTCAAATAGTAAGTGTTGTTACCAACAATAGAGTAAGCAAAGCGGGTTAGAAAGTTTCGCTTATACTATAATCCACATTCATGCCAAATGGAGGCTAAGAAGACACTTTATGATTGATGCTCATATAAAAACTGGACACTGATCTATTCCAAGCCTAGTAGTCACACTTTATTGCAAAGTTAGACATATTTGAACCAAACATAGCTATTAATAATTACCTTTGGGACCCATGTATCTACATAGCATATATAGATCTCCATAATTCATTTGTCCCATGCATAAAATAGTAACAACCACATATTGTTTAGGCGTGCGGTCGTTGTAGTCCACCCATCAGGGACCAAACCTCGATCCCGGGTTTAGTACCACCAATGTAAACTATTCTTTTGTTTTGGTGCTAAGTGACATAAATGTCGACAATGTGCACCTTCGTTGACATCGTCAACCACTGGTCTTCCCTACTTCAAAGTTTACGAGACATTGTGTGAGTGGGTATACAATTGTATGCATCTATATACCGTGCAATGTTTAGATAAAAAATGACCAAACTGACTGGGTCCAAATTAGAGTAGTCCCTCAGTGAGTAAATACATGAGAACTAGCCAGATATCTCTGACATATATAGAACTAAAATTCACTTGCAGGTACACATATTTTATCTTGCATGAGTTATTTCCAAATTTCTGAATAGATGTGTTACTTAGTCATACCATAGTGCGCAAAAAGGTTTCCATAAGTCCTCACTCATTGCAATTATCCTAAGAGTACCATACCGTAACAAAAATATGGTGTGGGATTGCAGTGAAGGATGAGAGAGATGATTAGTATCATATTATAAATTTATGATAAAGTATCATAGCGCATCAAACGAGAAAAGATGACTAGATTTTGATATATCCACAACTCTGTATGAGAATTCCACAAATAAATAAATGATGAGCCAATATGATACCAGCTTACGATATAGGCAATGTGAAGGTAGTAACTTAATTAGTATCCTGCACTATGATATATACTCGATCATGGGGGGGTCGTGTGGCACCTTAGCTCGTGGGGTATGTTACGGTGACTTACACGAAAATTAACATCTTAAGCACTTTGACATGTGGTTTGCCTGCTTCAAAAAATTTCTATGATCATCGCTGTAATAGATAATGATACTTTACAATGTGACAGGCCTAAAATCTATGTGGCAATCTTTAGGGTGACCGTATATACATTGTATAATAGTTAGAGATGACAATAAGCTTATTCTTGACATTAATCAGGCTTATGGGCAACCCATAAAAATAAAGAAGTGGGCTCTAGGAAAACAAATTAGCCTTGTACATCGTGTCTATTTCCACCATAAAGAAGTGTGACGTAGCTTATGTAAAAGGTGGACATTATACACTAAGAATGCCCTAGAGATCGTACGGATAGCTACTTCCAAGCGAAGGCAGATATTTTTATGAAAGTGACAGCATGTATAGCTCCCCAAATCAAAAGAGAAGGTGTTTTAGTGAGGGAGAACTCTTGAGAGTGTCGAAAAGATGGATATATGTACATCGATTGTGAAAGGGCAAGCTAGCTCTCTCTTTGGATCTTCTCTTTTGTTCCATGTACATGTAGGTTCCTTGGCCACATGGGGCCCCAAAGCTAGCTCAATCACGCGCGGAGATTCTAGCTAGCGAGAGATCGAGGAAAAGATAGCCATGCGAATGCAATCGGATTCTCTCCGATGGAGCTGGCGTCCTTGTCCAATAATATGCGCAACGTACGTTTTGATCCGCTAGCCAATCAAAAGCTCCTTTTGTTATCCTCCTCGGGAATTAAAGCTGCAGTGGCCGGCCAGAATCTCCTCGGAGAAAGCTACCTCGGTGGCGTCGACGATGACGCCCCGGTGGCTGGTGTCCGGGCATGATGAGGCTGCGGGCGGCGCCGGTGCAACTTCTAAAGTAGAATAGAAGCTAGTACGACTGCCTTCGTATTGACCCACGATCTCGCGCGGCTAGCCAGTCGTACTTGAGATCACGTGGAGACTCACAATCAAAACCAAGTTGTGCAGATTTCTACTAGTCAAAATCAAAACTTCAACTTTTTAAGTTCTCGTCACATTAAAAGAGGTTTATTACATTTTCTAATATTATTTGCTAGCATATAATTATAAAATAACATTTTATAATACTGCCAATTTTAACTTTAAAGATTGTGGAAAGTTAAATATCAGGTAGTAAATATATACACAATGAGTACAAGATAATGGAATAAAAACTACGCATCTTTCAGCAATAAAAAATAAAGTTAGTTATAGATAAAAGCCACAAGAAATTACACATGTTTCGAAGATGGAAAGTAAAATAATTTTTACATAAAAGGCAACAGAACCCCGACTTAAACTAATAAAGCCCAAGCGGGGAGAGCTCAATACAACCACAGGACAAACTTAAATATTTTTTAGGCCAACACAATAAAAACAAGGGAATTAAACAGCAGGCTAGTCTATAGCCGCGGGGGGGGGGGGGGGGGGGGGGGGGGGGGGGGGGGGGGGGGGGGGGGGGGGGGGGGGGGGGGGGGGG